>PVHY01034704.1:0-10273 GCA_004024945.1 Uropsilus gracilis | reverse complement strand
CCCCCCCCCCCCCCCGCCACCTACCCACCTCCCTGGGGTGGGTCCTGCGTTGTACTGTGCTGTGTCTAACATTACCTTTTTTCTCAGCTCTGGCGACCCTGAAACCGCAAGCTGGTCTCATCGTGCCCCAGGCTGTGCCAAGCTCACAGCCCAGCGTTGTGGTGAGTACACCCCCCCACACACACACAGTGGCCTCCACAGCACCCCTGCAGGTGCCAGTGGCAGTCTTGCCCCCTCTCACCTCCCCCTTTCTTCTCTTCAGGGTGCGGGCGAGCCCATGGACTTGGGTGAGCTGGTGGGAATGACTCCCGAGATCATCCAGAAGGTGAGTCTCTCACTTGGTGGGCATACTGAGGGCCTGCCCTTCTCACCCTCTGCCTTCACCCTGTGAGCACGACTCCACCGGTTGGGAGTGAGGTAGGGGGTCAGCACCCCGATGCCGTGGGCGTCGCTATGGCTGAGTCAGCCAGCCCTCCGCCTCTTGTTTCTCTTGCTTCTGAAGTGAGACCAACAATGTCTACTCTCACGCTGTGGACTTTAATTACCAGCAGGTACACGCTGGAGCTCTGAGTGTCGCTGAGGTTGTTGAAGCACTTTGTCTTCTGTTTCCGTGCCTTCCCTCTGGAAGGTGGCCGGGCCGGATGGCCCTCCCTCCCTGACAGGTGGAGCTGAGGCTCACTCAGAGGCCCGCTTGCCAGGCAGAGCTGACCACAGGCCTGGGCGCCTCCCTGGCAGTGGGCGGTCTGTGTCTCCCCGGGCCAGTCAGCTGCGTGGCCAGCTTGCATCTTCAGGGCCACCCTCCCCCCTCTGCGGCCTGGGCCAGTGCCTGGCTGCCTTGCACTCACTTTCTCCACCGTACACTGAAACCATCCTGCGCCGTTCCCACGGTGGGGTGACAGTGCAAAGTGAGCTGGTGCCTGGAAACCTTTAGCAGAGACTCTGGCAGATCACGAGTTGTCTGGGGCACGTGCGTGTAGGGGTGTGGCTGACCTAGCTTGTCTCGCACTAACCTGTCCCCTTGCTCCCGCAGCTTCAAGACAAGGCCACTGTACTCACCACGGAGCGGAAGAAGGTTAGTTCTGTTGCTGGGCCAGGAGGGAGAGCTGGCCCCTGGGAGGCGGGGAGCTCCCAGAGTGGCTGACTGAGTCCTGCTCTCAGCGTGGCCTCTCTTGGGGGGGCTTTTTCTCTCTCAGAGAGGGAAGACTGTGCCCGAGGAGCTGGTGAAGCCTGAAGAGCTCAGCAAGTATCGGCAGGTGGCCTCCCACGTGGTGAGTGGCCGAGCCCACAAACCCCAGACCGGGCCGGCAGCCCCGTGTGCAGGGCAGTGGACGGCGCGAGCGGTGCAATGAGAGGCCGCTGCCTCAGGCAGCCAACCAGGCGCCATGCGGAAGGCGCACAAGTCCCCGTTGTTCCCTGGGCTGGGGCTGGCACGGGCTGGGTGGGTGACTTTGGGGTCTGCCTCGCTCCGTGGTGACGGTTGGTGTGCTGCCTCGCAGGGCTTGCACAGCGCCAGCATTCCTGGGATCCTCGCCCTGGACCTCTGTCCCTCTGACACCAACAAGATCCTCACTGGTGAGCGCTGGCAGGGTGGGCGGCCAGGCCAGTCCACACATCTTGTCCTCTGTGGGCCTGGGGGCCCTTCTCCAGCAGAGGGGCCTGGGTGGGCCGGACTCATTCTTGGCTCTCACTTGGGCCCTTGCAGGCGGAGCAGATAAAAATGTTGTTGTCTTCGACAAGAGTTCCGAGCAGATCTTGGCCACCCTCAAAGGCCACACCAAGAAAGTCACCAGTGTGGTGTTTCACCCTTCGCAGGTAGCCCTCATCCCTACGCCCTGTTCCCATGGCTGAGGGGCCCAGAACGGTCCACTCCTCTCGTGAAGCGAGGGGGTCTGAGGAATTGCGTGTGGGTGGGAGGCTCCGTGTGGAGTTGGGGCTGCACGTTACATGGCTTGTCCTTAGGCCGGGTGAGCGGGGGCGATGTAGCCTGACGCTTTTGTTCAGAAGAGGGAAACCCCACAGCCGTTGACAGCACAAACTCCAGGGCAAGCGCCTCCTCTCCCTCACCCTCATGAAACAGGCGTGTCCGTGTCTTGTTGGTCCTCCAGTGGGGGGAAAGCCTGGCCTCGTCTGTTCATGTCATAGGGCCCGTGGGTCCCGAGAGGGAAGTGCTGGCTCTGAGGGGGGGCGTGGCTCAGCACCAGGAGCCCCCAGGTGTCTGTTTGGGACTGAGGACTGGGGTCTGGGGCAGAGGATGAGCTGGGCCGCTGCTCCCCAGACAGCTGTTCCTGGACCCTTAAGGAAACAAGAGAGTGACGGTGAGCTTCTTGTGAGCCAAGTAGCCCAGAGCCCGGCGCTCAGGCCATGGGCAGCACGCAGCGCCTCCTAGGAAATTGCCATGGTTTCGCCTTAGAGTTTTCAGTGCCCCTGGTAATGGGGGTGGCGCCGTGTGCGTTTTCCTCCTGGCCCATTTTCCTCTGAGAATTGGCGGGCCTCCCCAATCCCAGGTCCCGGCATAGCCCCTCCCAGCCCCTTCCAGACCCGCTGCCCCTCAGCCTGTCCTGGCTGCGGCCGCGAGCTCGGTGATGGAGAGTGCAGTGAAACAGGAGGTCGGGCTCCAAAAGTGCCCTCTGGTCCTGGGGCAGCGGGGCCCTTGTGCTCTGGTGTGGGCCTTCCAACCACTAGGTGGCGCAGCTGCCCTCCCGC
The DNA here is from genome assembly GCA_004024945.1 of Uropsilus gracilis. Classification (NCBI taxonomy): domain Eukaryota; kingdom Metazoa; phylum Chordata; class Mammalia; order Eulipotyphla; family Talpidae; genus Uropsilus; species Uropsilus gracilis. The sequence goes on along the minus strand of PVHY01034704.1, from coordinate 7,570 downwards.
CGGGCTGCCTCCTCGCACTCTCGGCCTCACCAGGCTGAGCAGGGCTTAGCAGGAAGCTGCTCTTGGTTGTGCCCCTTACCTGGGACCGTGCGGGGCGGCTCTGTTCTGGTCCCCACCCCGGGGGACTGCCCCAGGCCCGCTCAGTCCGTCCATCCGACCATCTGCCTCTTCTCTTCCAGGAACTGGTGTTTTCTGCCTCCCCAGATGCCACCATCAGGATCTGGTCGGTCCCGAACACCTCTTGTGTGCAGGTGGTTCGGGCCCATGAGAGCGCCGTGACTGGCCTCAGCCTCCACGCCACTGGCGACTATCTCCTGAGCTCCTCTGACGATCAGGTGTGGGCCCAGTGGGGGCCCCGACAGCCCTGCTGCTCCCTGAGTGTGAATGTCCTGGGGGGAGGGGCATCCTGGGGGAGCGTTCCTGCCTGTGCAGAGGCCCCGGGGTCTCTGCCTTCCTGAGGGGCCTCCAGAACCCCCTCCCCTCTCCTCACGGGCACCCTTGTCTGTTGCAGTACTGGGCTTTCTCTGACATCCAGACTGGGCGTGTGCTCACCAAGGTGACCGACGAGACCTCCGGCTGCTGTGAGTAACCGCAGGGGCGCAGGGGTCTGTCCTCTCTTCCGCCTGTCTCGTGTTCCACGCAGTCGTTCGCGCATCCTTCCTTCTGAAACTAGGCCGGGTGTCGGCACTGCTGAGGCCCAGGCACCGTGCTGGCCAGTGGACGCGGAGGACTGGGCAGCTCTTGCGTGTTCCGTCCCGCCTGTGGCTCTGACCTCCATGCCGTCTGCCCTCCACAGCTCTCACCTGCGCGCAGTTCCACCCCGATGGGCTCATTTTTGGGACAGGAACCATGGACTCTCAGATCAAGATCTGGGACTTGAAGGTAATGCCTGGCGGGCCCCCTTCGAGACCGGGGTCAGGGGCTCTTAGGGGCACTCGGTGCGATGAGGTGCTGTGGCCCAGACCCGGGGGTGCCCCTGGGGAGGAGACTGGCTCTGTGTGAGTGAGGGGTGGGGAGGCCCTTGCTGGTGCCCTCGCCTGGGCAGCGGAGGAGGCTGCCTTCGGGTGGGAGTCTCGCAGGCTCTGTCTTCTCCCTGGTGACCGGCGGGTGACGTTCGGCTGCCCGCCCGTCTGTAGGAGCGCACCAACGTGGCCAACTTCCCCGGCCACTCTGGCCCCATCACCAGCATCGCCTTCTCCGAGAACGGGTACTACCTGGCCACGGCGGCCGACGACTCCTCCGTCAAGCTGTGGGACCTGCGCAAGCTCAAGAACTTCAAGACGCTGCAGCTCGATAGCAACTTTGAGGTGTGTGCTCCCGCCCCCCGCCCCACACACGGCCTCTCGCTTGCCTCTCGCTCGCCTCATCGTCTGTGCATCGGCCGCTGCGCTGCACTTTCTCCCTGACTGTCCCCCCGGGACCCGGCCTCTGTTTCTGGCAGGTGAAGTCCCTGATCTTCGACCAGAGCGGCACCTACCTGGCCCTGGGGGGCACGGACGTGCAGATCTACATCTGCAAGCAGTGGACGGAGATCCTGCACTTCACAGGTGGGGGCGATCGGGAGCCCGTGGTGCTGGTGCCACTCAGGGCCTTGGAGGACCGGGCATGGGGTGCGCAGACAGCCCAGGGTTGCTGCTCCGGGTTGCAGATGAGCTCGGCGGCTGAGAAAGCAAATGCCAGCATCAGACTGCTTGGCTTGGAAGGGCAGCTGCACCCATTCAGGCTGCCCGGCCCGTCACGGCGCCTCTGGAACCTCGGGAAGGCAGGAGTGAGCACAGTACCTCCCCTGGAGTGCCTGAGAGGGTGCAGCGAGTCAGTCTGTAGACCAGGCGGTGTCTGGCCCGTGGGGAGAGAGGGCAGCTGCCGGCGTTGGCTGGGGCCGTGTTGCCATCCATGGTGGGGTGCAGGAGGGGCTGGCGCTCCTGCGCGCACAGGGAGAGGCGTGGGGGACACGTGGCTCTCTGAGCTTAGCTGCTGCTCCTTGGACGTGGGCATGTTGGCGCCGCTTGGCAGATTGTGCCAGCTGGTGGTGCCGCGGCGGCATGCCTAGGGCTGTGTGCCCGGCACGCTTGGGGCTGAGGGGCAGCAGCTGCTGCTGTCTTTGTTGAGGAGCTTGTCTTCGTTGTCAGCTCTGCGGGCAGCCTCCGGCCCACTCTCCTGCTCACTTGCCTGTCGCAGGGGTGCCAGCTCTGGCCCTGCCTGGCCACCCGGCAGTCTGGTGTCGAGGGGAGGTCGCTGGCGTGCTGGGCTGGCGTACACTCCCAAAGGGGTGGGGTGCTGGGCCTGGAGCGTGAACCTGAGCCTGGAGGAATTCGCTCTGGCGTTCATGGCCTCCCAGCGGTGGCGAGAAAGGGTCTGACCGACCCTGCCCACCCCCAGCCTGCCCTGTGTGTGGCGGGCTCCCTCGAGTTGGGCCCCGAGGGACCGGAACGGGCCCACGGACTCATCCAGCAGAGGGTTGGACCTCAGCGGCTCCCGACAGGTTGAGCGCTGAGACTTGAAGCTGGGCTGGAGTTGAAGTTCTTCAGAGACTTGAAGTTCTGGCAGCAGGAGGTGGCGGACGCCGGGTGGGCTGGGCTGAGCTGAGCCTGGGCCTGACTCACAGCCGCTCCCCAGCGCTTGGGCCAACAGAACTGCAGCCGGCCACCCCGCAAGCTTAGGGCCGCAAGCTTAGGGCCGGGCACTGACCCACCCGCTCAGACCCAGCAAAGACCGGTGTGTCTGCTTGTGCCCTCGTCGCCCAGTCAGATGGGGGCCGGGCCTCAAGGGCGTGGTGGCCTGGGGAGTGGACGGCCAGCATGACGGGTGGTGGACACTGACCAGGGAAGCGAGGGGGCTGTGGGGGCCTCTCAGGGTCCGTGCTTAGACCCCGAGGGGGAACCAGCCTTCACACCGCTGCCCGTCTCTCTCCTCAGAGCACAGCGGCTTGACCACCGGGGTGGCCTTCGGGCACCATGCCAAGTTCATCGCGTCCACAGGCATGGACCGGAGCCTCAAGTTCTACAGCCTGTAGATCAAGGCCCTTCTGATGCGAGCTGGGCCTCATCTCACTAAAGGGGTAGTTAGGGGCGGGGGCGGGGAGCGGGAGGGGGGTCTGAGGGATGGGACATTCACACCATTTCATGCCGGTCAGGGCTGAGGCCTGAGAGCCGATGTGGCGCAGCTCACCCTCATCCGTGCAGCTAGCGGGCCCCACAGGCCTGGGGCAAAGCGTCACCCCAAAGGCTTGGTCGGACCCATGACCTCTTCCTCCTGTCCGTGGAGCTGGTGTTGGTGGCCATTCGCACCCGCTGCCATGTCTGGTTCCCCGGGGGAGGAAAGGCCGGCGAGGGAAATGTGAAGGGGTGGGCGCGAGGGCTCTGTGGGGTTTTGTAAGCAGCAATCTAGTTTCATTAAAAAAAGAACATTGAACACAGCACCTCCCTGAGTGTGTGTCGCGGAAATGGGGCGGAAGGACTGTGGGCAAGAGCGAGGTGGGACAGGAAGCCCACCGTGTGCCTCCTGACTCAGTGCTCTTGCCATCTCTCTCCTTTTACTCCTCCATGGAAATAAACAGACAAGCTGTTTGCCAGAATGAATCTTCCGTCTCTCTCCCACAGCCCTTGTCCTGTGTGGGGTCTGTGACTTCTCACTGCCAGGAGCGGAGGGGGCGGCTCAGGGTTAGCGCTTCCTTGAGGGGCTGTGAACCTGTCTGCAGGGGGCTAAGAGTCCCATCCCACTGGGCTTAGATTGGAAAGAACATTTGCTAGTGTTTGGAAATTTGCTGGTGTTTGGAAATCAAGTCGAACTGGTCTCAGGAGCGACAGCACGGCACCAGTGAATGAAGGAGGAGACGAGGAAAACCCCACGCAGGGAACGGATGGGTCATGTAGCTGCTTTGGGCTGGGGAAGGCCTTGGGGTGGGGAGAAACTGGCTGGAGCTGCTAGGAGGGGAAGGGGCAGCGTGGCAGGCAGGGGGCAGGGCCCTTGTGACCCAGGGTGTAAGGACAGGAGCGGGCTGCTGGGTAGTGTGGGCGTGGCCTGGGGGATCACCAGGCCCCAGTCCAGGGTGTGGGGCAGGCAGTGACTCGGAGGAGGTGAAGAGAAGGATGAGAATGCGGGAAGCGGTGTTTTCTGCAAGGGGTTGGCCAGGACAGAGCTGAGGAATGGAACCAAGCTGGAGAAACCTCCCACTGGAATCTCTCCCCACCACGGAACCTCTCTAATGCCAAGGGCCGAGAATTGGGATCCCAACACCAGAGGCCAGAACTATAAGGCTCGGAAGCAGCACCACGGGACAGACACCAGAACGGAGGAGGCAGCCAGCGTGAACGAGGAGGCACGAACCCCAGCGACAGCGCCTGGAGAAAAGGAGACTGTCAGCTTCACCACGGGAAATGCCACAGTAAAGGAGCCTGGAGAACAACGCCACACACCTGCCCTGCATGAGGTCCCAGATGAGCTGGGACTGGCTGCCCGCCTCAGAGTTACTCTTAGAATAAAAAAGTAGGGCAAAAGCCTCCAACGAGCCAAAGGGAAAGAGTGGCACTTCTAAAATGCGGCTTCTGCTGCCCAGATTCTTTGACGTTCTTCCCACCGGTGCGTGGCAGTTGGAAGAGTCACAGTGCAATTTAAACAAGGTTTTATTAACAAGAAAAATTAACCAGGAAGACAAAAAGTCCTTAGTGCTGCAAGGGGCAGTTATTTCACCACAAGAACCGTTTAGTCTGAAAGTCCCAAACGTATGTCTGAGAGGATGTTCTTTTCCAAACCTGAGGCAGGTTCTTTGCAAAATTGAGTCTCACGTGCCCAGGGAACCACGGACTCAAGTAATCCCCAGCCTCAGCTTCCCAGGTAGCTGGGATTACAGGCATGTACCACCACATCCAGCTGGTTTTTGTGACTAGGTCTCACTGTGTTGCCCTGAGCGAGACTTGAACTGCGATCTCTAGGCCCAGCCCCCTGCGATCCCTAGCCCCAGCTGAAGCCTACAGGCACGAGCCACCATGCCCAGCTCAAAATCCAGTCTTTTTTGTCTTTTTGCTGCTTCTCTCTCCAGTGTTCCAACCTGTGGCTTCTCCAAGGCTCTTCAAACTTTCATTCTTACTTTTTTATTATTATTATTTTTTTTAGAGACTAGGTCTTGCTATGTTGCCCGGGGTATTTCCAAATCCATGGACTCAAGTGATACTAGCCTCAGTCTCCCAGATAGCTTGGATTACAGGCATGCACCACCACACCTGGCCAAGATCTTCAAACTTTTCCAACAGATGCTGATGCAAAATCAGCTTTCCAAATCCCTGGCCATCTCCAGGTACCAGCACATTTCCTCACCACCTTGCTGCAGCACCACACACTTCTTTTACCAGACCTGCCTTAGGCGACCTTCTGGCCACATTCACTGGTCCTGCCCTCAGCAGCCCCAGGTTGCCCCCAGCCTGCTGTTCTGGCATCCAGTCTGCACCAGCTGCTCCTCTGCGGGCCACTCTCCCACCAGGGCTCCTCACCAGCACCAGCTCACTCTTCTGGGGACTTTTCCCCAGCTTGGCCACTAGGGCCCCCTTTACTGAATCCCATTCTCCTGTCTTTCCCACCTCTCTCAGCTTGTCTGCTTGTTCGTTCGTTCATTCATTCATTCATTCATTCATTCATTCATTCATTCATTCATTCATTCATTCATTCATTCATTTTGAGACTAGGTCTTGCTATGTTGCCAAGGGTATTCTCGATCCTACGGACTCCAGGGATCCCTAGCCTCAGCCTCCCAGGTAGCTGGGATTACAGGTGCCCACCACCGCACCCAGCTGCTTTTTTGAGACCAGGTCTCACTATGTTGCCCAGGGTAGTCTCGAACCCACGAACTCAAGCAATCCCAGGCCTCTTGCCTCCAGTGTTTGGATTACAGGTACGCACCACCATGCCCGACTTTGGCTTGTCTTTTTATGTGCTGTTTTGGACTTCTTGTTTTTCTCTCAGACTCCGCCCAGCAGGACAGTTTGGCGCTCAATACAATTTATTTTATTTATTTATTTATTTATTTATTTGCTTATTTGCTTATTTATTTGCTTATTTATTTGCTTACTTATTTACTTATTTTTGAGACTAGGTCTTGCTATTTTTGCCCGTGGAACCGCAGGCTCTCACTGCCTGGGTACCACAGACTCAAGCAATCCCCAGCCTCAGCTTCCCAGGTAGCTGGGATTACAAGCACACGCCACCACGCCCAGCTATATTTTTTTTGGAACTACGGGCCCCAGGTGGGACTCGAACCGCGATCCCTAGCCCCGGCCGCTTCATAGGCTGAAGCTTACAGCCACGAGCTACCGTGCCCGGCCTCTAATACAAATTTTAACTGCATCACTACCAGAGACTCCGGCTGCCCATCTAGCCAAGTTGCCCCGTATCACTCCATGGAGGAGACTGTGGTCCCGAAATGGGTGTTTATTATTCTGTTTTGATGTCACCACATGACTTATTTTTTGTAAGCAACTTTGATGTATGTGTGTCATATTGATCAGCTTTGATATCTGAACCTGATACAGGGTGGTGACACCATTAAAAATAGTATGGGCACCAAAATGCCCTAATGGGCGGAATCTAAAAGAAAGACCCGCAGGAGAAAATGGGAAGCGGGAAGAGAGGGCATGTAATATGGGCTGGGCATGGTGGCGCGTGCCTATAAACGGCAGCCTAGAAAGCCATGGCGGGGACTAGGGATCGCAGTTTGAGTCCTGCTCAGGGCAACATAGTGAGACCTTGTCCCAAAAAATAGCTGGGTATGGTGGCACACGCCTGTTATCCCAGCTATCTGGAAAGCTGAGGCTGGGGATTGCTTGAGTCCATGGTACCCTGGGCAACGTGAGCCTGCAGTTCCACGGGCATAAAATAGCAAGACCTAGTCTCAAATTCAAATAAGTAAATAAAAATAAAAAGAGGAGTGAAGGAGAGGGGGAAAAAAAGAGGAGACTGGTGGATTGAGAGAATAGTCCCACGTGGCCTGGCCAGGGGAAGCCCCCTGGCAGAGTGAGCTGGAGGTGGCAAGGAGCCATGGTGGGAGAGTGGCTGGCAGAGACATAACCTGTGTGGAGCTGGATGCCAGAATGGCAGGCCGGAGGTGACCAGGGGCTACTGAGGGCAGGCCTGGTAGATTTGACCAGATACCGCTGAAGGTAGACCTGGTAAAGGAATCGCATGGAGCCACAGCAAGGTGGCAGATTTAGAAAGCTGATTTGTGCATCAGCAATTGTGAAAGAAATTTGAAGAGGCTTGGAGAAGTGGAGCAGCGTGGAACACTGGAGAGAGAAGAAGCAAAGAGAAGATGCTGGAGAAGGACTGAACATTGCAGGGAGCCTGCAGGTTTGAAGGGGCGCCATCTTGGACATGTGTTTGAGACTTTTGGACTAAATGGTTCTTGGGGTGAAATAACTGGCCACTTGTGGCTTTGAGGACTTTTCGTGTTCCTGGTTAATTTCCCTTGTTAATAAAACCCTGTTGTTAAATTGCATTTTGTCTGGCAACTGCTACACGCGGGTGGTACAGACCTGAGGGAACCTGACTGGCAGAAGCCACATTTTTTTTTTTTTTTTTTTTT
>PVHY01034703.1:0-10232 GCA_004024945.1 Uropsilus gracilis | reverse complement strand
CATGCACAGGTGCACATGCATTGCACGTGCTTGTACAGAGGTGCCTACGCAGGGGCGTGCACTACATGTACATACGTGCACACACAGTTACACGCACACGTGTGCCATGTGTGCAGGCATGTGCTGTGTGCTTTGTGCGAACATGTGTGCATGCACAAGCAGGTATGCATTGTGTACTCACAAGCGTGTGCAGATGCGCACATCATATGTATTTCTGTGCACATACATATACGTGCAAATGGTGTGTGTGTAACTATGGCGCTGATATGTGCGTGCATTGTGTGCACATGCAGGTGTGCATGTATGACTTGTGCAGGCACGTTCATACATTGTGTGCATGTGTACGCGTGTGCAGGCATGTACGGGCAGGGTACTTGCAGGTGTGTTGTATGTTTGTGTGTAAGTATGAGCAGATGGGTGCACGCATTGTGAGCATGTACAGGTGTGTGTGCTTTGTGTGTGCCTTGCAGGCATAGGTACGTGCATGTATGTGTGCAGGTGTAGGTACACACACATGTGTTCTAGTGCAGGTGCATGCATTATGTATGCCTGTGCAGGTGTAGGCACACACACGTGTGTGCATGTGGAGACGTGTGTTGTGTGTGCCGGTGCAGGTGTAGGTTCACGCACATGTGTGTGCATGTGTGTGCATGTGTGTGTGTGTGCGCGCGCGCGACGGCACCTGTTGTCCCCTGGGGCCATAGCACATAATTGACGCCAGCTCCCTTAATGTGACAATGAATCCGACTACCTGGGGAGTCGATGCTGACGCTGTCTTCCTTTCTCTCGCAGGATTCCGTGATCCTGGACGCCGGCACAGCTGAGGTAGGAGACATGGCTCTGCTGTTCCTTGGAGGGCATTTTGCACTGGTTTCTTGTGGTGATGAGGCGCCAAGGGCGTCCCCGACTCCTCTCAGGCCACCACTCTTGCGCTGACAGTGTGTGGTCCTGGTCCCTGGTGCTGGGCTGGGGGCTGGCTGGGGCCCGTGCTGCCCGGGGTAGGGGGGGTCAGTGTGTACCCTGTAGGCTGCTCAGGGAGGTTGTGGCTTGCGAAACCGGGTCTCGGGCGTCCACGCCGTCTTCCGCACCGACCTGCTTTGGTGGTGGCTCCCGTCCCCGCCCCCAGCCACACCGCGCTTGCACCCTCTGGGCCGTTGGGGGGCGGTGGTGGCAAGCCACTGACCACGTGGTGCAGCGCGGGCGACGCCGTCAGAGCTGCCGGCCTGCGGGAAATCCCACCGGGCGTCTCTTCCCGGCCCCGGGAAGCGCCGGGGGAAGGCGCGGGCGCTGCTGCTGTGAGGGGTGAGCCCGCCCAGCGGGAGCCTGGCTGCGGCCGACGTCCATGCTTTCAGGGGCCCCGGGCCCTGCGGGGAGATTCTCTCTCATGAGACATCATGGGTGGCTCAGGCGGTCAGACGGCGCAGAGGGTGCGGAGGGAGAGCCTGGCGGCAAAATGAAGGGGGCGTCAGGGAGGCACCCCCGTTTCGGTGGGCAGGGCAGGCTCCAGGGTCCATGCTTGGCCAGGGCCCTTTGGGCCTGAGGCCTCGGGCTCGGGAGGGGGCGCGCCACCTCTCCAGCTGCCCAGGAGTCGCCTTACCCAGAACGAGGGTCATTGCCTGGGCTAACTCCCCCCTGGAGAAACCTGACCCTGAGGCCCTCCCTCCCCGGCCGGCTCAGCCAGGCCCCATGGCCTCGGACACTCACAGGAGCCAACTAGGCCTTTCCTGGCGAACCTGCCGCCGTGATCTGATTATCTGACCACGCTGAGGAGGGGCGGGGCGCAGGGAGGGTCCCCCTCCTCCCAGCCGGTGTCCATGTGCGGGCGGGGCAGAGCCCACTGTGTCCGACTGCCCAGGACCTGCGCTGCCCGGCCGGGGGAAGGGCCACGCGGCTGCCTGCTGAGGCTGGTGGTGGGGAGGGGTGGGGAGCAGGAGGGGGACGGGGTAGGGGGCGGGGCCTTGGCACCCCGGCTTTCCAACGGTCTTGGGGCCAAAGCTGGAGCTGGTCACCGGTCAACCCAAAGTCATCTAGTCGTTTTCAGGAAGAGAATGACAGCGCTCATCATGCGGGGGCCAGGGGACCCATCACGCGGGGGGTGGGGGGCTTGTCACGCGGGGGGCAGGGGGCTCATCATGCGGGGACTGGGGCTCGTCACGGGAGGGGGTGAGGGGTGGAAATGGCCACACTGGCCCCCAGGGCACGAGGCCAGCACACATCTCCGCGCCTGACTTCCGCTCCAGCCGTTTGGTCTGTGACGACGAGACACGTGTCACCTTGGAAACCCTCACAGCGGCCCCGTGCAGCCCCTGTGTTTCCCAAGGGATGGGCCGAAGCTCAGGGGTCTGTGTCGCTCTGGGCACGGGCTCCGTGTCTCAGGGCCCTGGAGCGGGGGTGGAGCTGCGCCGGGGGACAGTGGGGTGTGTCCGGTCCAGGCTGCTGTGACCAGGTAGCACACTTGGCATCTCAGCCCCAGCCACTTCCTTCTCCAGTTCTGGCGAGCGGGGGTCCGAGGTCAGGGTGCGGCAGAGGTAGTGTTGGAGGGATTCTCGTTTTGGCTGGTCGTCTTGTCTCGCGCGCCCACATGGTGGGGAGCCTGTGGTCCTGACTATTCTCAAGGGCGCTAATCCTACTCATAAGGGCCCCACCCTCAAGGCCCACCCCTTCACACCATCACTGTGGGGTGGGGGTTGCAGCACGTGGATGTGGGGGGCACAGATGTTCACTACACCGCACACACACCACCCACCTCGCCACGGAGTGCCCGGGAGTATTCTGCTGCCTCCAGAACACGCCCGCGTCAGTCCCGGTCTGCGCTGCAAGCCACCGCCCCTCTTCCACAGCGGGCACCGTTTCACGGTGGCCATGCTTGGTGGAACAATCAACAGCGAAACACCTCGGCCCATGTCACAGCGGGGATCTATCACTGCCTCAGAGCAGTTTGTGAGAGTTGAAATGCTTCCAACACTGGCAGATCATGCTTAATGGTCGAGCTGTTTCATTCCCACACGTGCACCCCCGAGAAACGGATGCTGTGTGCTTTAGAAGACAGAGGCAGGAGTTTTCCTAAACACTAATGATAGCCCCGAGCTGGAGACAGACCAGGTATCTGCAGTGGGGTGGTAAATATCAGTGACATAGTCCCACGTGGAATATAACACAGCCATGAAAAAGCATCCTCTGTAGATGGGGGCAGCCTTCTCGTGGCGCTTAGAGGCACAGTGTGGAGTGGAAACTGAGTTCAGACCAAAAACTATCCCCTGGACGGTTTCATTTGCACACAAGTGGTCTCTGGAGATTGAAGTGGCCGCTGGGAGAGGCTGACTAGCCAGGGGCACCAGCGTGCTGGTCAGAGTGAGGGGCATCATGCCCATCTTCACCTGGAAGGGGATGCGCAGGTGACCATGGACGTAGACTTGGAGGGACTCCACGTGACACGGCCATGTGTCTCCTGATGATGTCTGGTCCCTGACGGACCGTGTTGCCGTGGGGGGGTCCCCCAGGCCTGGCTGCACACCTGGGTAGTCGCCGGCTCCCACCTGCGATTCTGTCTCCTGGATCTGCACCTCAGGATGGCCGCGTGGTGGCCGAATCGCCGTGTCATACATCTCTCTGAAGCTGTTCCCGCGGCATCGAGCAATCGACACACCAGGGGGAAAGGCTGCTGGGCCAAAAAGTAATTATAGTAATGACAACGGACAGACGAGGCTGGAGAGAGGCTGGAGCAGGAGAACGAGACGAGATGACCGGGGCAGGGGGCGGGGCTAGGAGATCTCTGGCTGGTCCCAGACGGCGATCAGAGCTAAGCTCACCCATTCATTCGCTCGTTCACCAGCCGGTCATTCATTCACTCCAGCCTCCTCTTTCCCGGTAGGATCATGTCTGGAAAAAAGCAGTCCCCCCCCCCACCATGTGTCTCAGGCTGAACTGGAATTGCTGCAGCTGGAGCCTATTTTTCCGCACAGCTGCAGGGCGTGACCTTTTATTAATTGAATTTCTAATGGCAATTCATCAAAGCCGTGGGCCCCTGCTCCCGGCGGGTCCTGCGAGGTGAATCCTAGTGCTTGGGGGGAAGTGCTCCAAGGAGGTGTCTGTCCTCCTCCGTGTCACTCCCTCCCAGCACCGACAGTTGTCACGTAAGCAGAACCAAGCCCACCCGTGGCGGGGTCACCGGTGGCGGGGGCAAGAGGAGCTCAAGCACCCCGACCCAGCAGGAAGGCTGGCGTGGCCGCCCCTCACTCTGCGGACTCTGTGGACTCTGGGGCTGACGCCGCTGAGCCTGGGCTCTGACCACCGACCACGCGGCCGCGAGCCGGCCGAGCCAGCCATTTCCCCGGCGAGGCCGCCCGCCCCGGCCACACGCTGTGTCACTAGGATGGTGCGGAGGCTGCTGAGCTCACGCTGCAGACGAGAGCTTTATCTTGGGACCAGCTCTGCCCGGCGATGACAGCTGGAGGATTGATCTTCGCGGCCCTGTGCTCGTGCCGAGCGCACGCCCCGTGTCCCCGAGCGGCCCGCGCGCGACTAAGATGTCACCTACATAAGATCGCAGACAAATGGCCGTCTCCACGTCCGCGTGATGAATGGGTGTGGGTGCCGCGCGCACGTACCCGCTCGTTAATTGCCCGGCCCGGCTCCAGGCTGGCTCTGGCCACCGCTGCCCAGATCGCAGACGCCAGCCCCGTCAGCCGCGTTGGGCCCTTTTATCGCACGCACGCATCCACGTCGCCCTTGTTTATGGCCGCGCAGCCCGCCCTGGGGGGGCGCCGCCGTGTGGCCCGGTGCGGCCGCTGGGCCTCGGTGCCAAGGCCCGCGCTCGGCCCCTGCCAGCTGCCCGCGGCGCTGAGGCTGAAGAGCCGGCCCCGGGCTGGCCGAGTGCCCCGGGCGGCCAGAGCAGCCCTCGGGGAAGCTCTTCTAGCTGCCCGCTTGGGTCTCGCTCGCCCAACGAGCTCCTGCTGCTAGTTTGATGGCGACGGTCACTCTCGGTGGCTCCCGTCTCCTGCAAAGTGGCCGGGCGGCGGCTGCCTGGCACTGCAACGCAGCAGCCCCCGCCCAGCCACCCCTGGTCCTGGGGGAGCCATCACTTGCTTTTCTGCCCCCACCCTGGTTCTTGAGGGGCCACCCCTGGCCAGTCCACGGGCCCAGTTCCAGAAGAACCAGCGCTGTCGAGAAGGGGGTGGAGTTGCCTCTGCTGTGAACACAAGGCCAGCCCTGGCCACCCCTGACCACCGGTCACCCCAGAAGCCAGAGTACTTTGCTGGGGGTTTGGGGGGGGTTGGGGGCAAGTGGGGGTCAGGCCAGGCAGTTGTTTGAGGAGTGAGGTGCGAGCACGAGTTCCTGACTTGAGAGCGAAGGTCCCTGTGCTGCGTCCACCCCGTCCGGGCAGGTGCCTCGTGGCTTCCGCGGCTGAAGAAGGCGGACCCCTTGGCGTGGTCTTCACGCAGCTTTTAACAGTGAACAGGGGAACAGCTGCTTGAGTTGCCTGAGGAACCCGCCCCCCCCCCCCGGGGGCCCTTTGACCCCTCCCCCTGGCTCAGGTGTGGCCACCGATGCAACGCACACACCCACCGGGTCAGGTGTGTGTGGTCATGGGAGGCCCAGCACCAGGCCTGTCCCAGGGGCTGACGGTGGACGAGCATGACACCCCCAGCAGCCCTGCGGTGCCTCACCGCTGACACGTCTCTTCCCAGGACGACGGGGGCCTCACACCCGCTCCACACACCACCTGACATACCTCGTGGCGTTCCCTCCTGCCAGCGGCCTAAGGAGTGCGTGCGGCTCGTCCCCTGTCCCCAGATGAGCAGGCAGGCTCAGTGGGGAGTTACATGAGTCAAGGGGATGGAGGGGGGTGGGGGGGTCACCCCGGAACCGTCTGACCCCACAGCCAGTGGAGGCGATGAGGGAGTGAAGTGAGGTCGGGCCCCACCTCCAGCCGCAGAGGCCAAGCCCGGCCCTCCCGACGCTGGGCGAGAAAACGGTCTGTCCTCTGAACGGTGTCTTCCCAGCCTTCCCCGCTCCGCCACCTCGTTGACCCTCCCTTTCAGGGTTTTGAGATCACAAACCCCCACCCCACACCGTGAATTGTTCCCTCCAGCCTGACACCATCCATTTCCCCAGCGTCCTGCACGCCAGCCTTCGGACGGCTTAAGATCAAAAGATGCGTTCCCGGGCTCGTGTTTCACTCTGACTCTGACTCCAGCCACCCAATTAGACGACAGCGGAGGCTCCATCCAGCCTGTCACCCTCGGCGATGCCGCACAGCTCCCAGGGTTCAGCGGGCACCGTTGGTGGCAAAGGGGCCGTGGACGCAATCCGCGGTGGCGGGGCAGCCGCGGGGATGAGAGTGGCTGGGAGAGATGGGTGCGGAAGGGTAGCGCTGGGCTGTTCGGAGCCAGTCAGGCGGTGGAGAGAGACTGGCTGATGCACAGCCTCAGGCCAAGGGCAACGTTCTGCCTGGGGTCCGAGAAGGAGCGGGGAACCGCAGGGCATCTGGGAGAGCAGTGGGGCTGCTGGTTCCTGGGGTCGCGGGGGACGGTTGAGGGGGCTGTGCACGGCATCCAGGCTGGGCTTGGGGTTCTGGGGCCAGCAGCTACATGTGTTCTAGCAGGTGCATCTCCCTGAGGGGCAGGCGCGGATCCCATGAGCTCAAGGAGCTGCCACCTGCTAGCTCCTCCTTTAGATGCGGCCAGCTTCAATGAAAAGGACTCGTTTCTTCCTCTTGAGTCTGTGGCCCCAGCAGAATACACAGCGGGGTGAACAGTGCTTCCGGCCAGGTTCTGAAGTAGAGGTGGCCTCAAGGGAGAGAGTGAGCACCTGGAAGGATGGACAAGCCTCCGGGGAGGTCTAGGCGGGCTTCCAGGTGGCATCCTCCTCCTTCCATCTGTCCCAAGATCAGTAAGACATGCTGGGGCCACGTACCAAGACTGACCCCGTGGAGTGTCGTCATGGTCGGGAAGAATTTTGGCCAATGGTGAAGAGATGGCTTTTGGGTTGAATGCGTATGTGGGTGAGGGAGAGGACTGTTGGATCAGTCGGGCTGAGCGGTTGACATCTGGCAGCGAGGGACGCTGGGAGGGACTTCATGATGGTGATGCTGATGGTGGTGGTGGTGATGATGCTGATGACGCGGCGGTGACAGTGATGGTGATGACGCGGCGGTGACAGTGATGGTGGTGGTGCTGGTGATGCTGGTGAGAACAGCCAGCACGTATCGACTGACGACAATCGGTGAGGCACCGGATGGTGCCAATCTATTAGGTGGATGTTGCTCTTATTCCAACTCAGGTAGAGGAATATTCATTCTACCTTCCCTTAACGGCTGAGACAGGTGACGGTTCCTCCGGGCCAGATGGCTAACCGCGGCGTTAGTCTCCGAGTCCAGGCGATCTGCCTTCTGAACTGGCAGCCTGGCCACGGTGGGGGGCGGGGGGGGTGAAGGCTGCCTAGCTCAGCACAACCTTCTCATGACAAACGACGCTCGCACGCTCTGGAGCAACATGGTGGCGGAGCCCGGTTCTCGGCCCTAATGTAGCTCGACTGGGGCCCGAGCTCCCGCTTAGCTCACCAGAGTGACAATGAGGGGGAGGAAGAGCTATTCCGGCTGTTCCGGCTTCCTCTGCTGAGCTAGGAAGAGCTGGTGATGGCCGTGAAATAGTGCGGTGTTCGGATTGTTTCTGGTAAATTAAAAAAAAAAAAAAGGAATTGACCAAAGCGGCCACCCGGGCAGGCATTTAGCGCGCGGACTGGCCGACGCTTCCGCTGCCCTCCTGGCCGCGCCACGCGCACGCCAAGCGTTTGCGGAAACACGAGTTAATCCCAGCGTCCGAGCTGTCTTCGTGCTGGTGTGGAGCTGCTGCTGCTGTTCCCCGCGTTGTCCGGTAACGTCCTCCGCGGCGGCTCGGCCGGGCGTGCGAGGCCTGGCCTGGCCCCTTCGGACCGGTCACCTTGCGGACGCTGAGCGCTCGTCCCGGGGCTCCGGGCTGCGTGTCCTTTGGGATGCTGCGGGAAGGGGCTTGTTCATCACTTCAGGGACCGTGGGCGCCGTCTGTGGACCAGCCTGTCAGGACCCCCCTGTCAGGACCCCCCCCCACCATGAGCGCAGGTGTCCATGGGTTCTGAGGGCGCTGGGGCCCTGCGGTCTCCATGGCACTTGGGCCCAGCTTCTGCCCAGGCCTGGGCCGCCCTAGAGCAAAGCTCTGTGTGCCTCGAGGCACATGTCCCCGGTGGCTCTGCCCAGGATGGTCCTGAGGGGCTATCGCCTGCCTCTGCGGGGTTCCGGCCACGGTGTCACATCAGAGACCTGCAGGGACCTCAGCCGGGAACCTTCAGTGGCTCCTTGCCCAGCGAGGTCCATTTCCAGCTGGTGTTGACTCGGGGCGAGCTTTGCGGGCGTGGGGGCCGCGGGGGCATGGACCCCCCTCTCTGGGCAATGTATGGTCCAGGGCCCCCACCCGAGGCCCAGGGATGGGCTCCCCTGAGCAGGTGGGGTGCTGCACGGGGGTGGCCGGGCGGGAGCGGCGTCCTGCAGGCTGGCCCGTTGCTGGTGCTGTTCGTGGCTCTGGGTTCTCCCTGGGGCCTGGGTGGCCCTGACCCAGTCTCCGCGCGGGGCATTCTGGAAAGGTCTCTGGGGTCTGCGGGGGTGTTTCAGAGTGTTGCGTCGCCTGTGCCCATCCTCCCTGCGCCCGGTGAGGCTCGGGGCGGTGCTGCTGGGGGGCGCAGAGCTCCTGCGACCAAGTGCGGCTGCCTCTCGGCCACGGGGCCAGCGGGTGACCACACAGGGCCGCGGGGGAGGCTCTGAGCCACAGCCCGGAGGCGGCGCCGGCTCCCTGGGGGGGGGGGGGGCGCGAGGGACACAGCCACCGCGCGTGTACAGGCGTCAACCGTCCTCCATTTTACCTGCTTCCCCTGACAAGGCTTCCTTTGCAGACTCCTCGTGGCTTTTAAAAATAGGCCCAGCGTCCAGGTCCCCTCGGCGTGAGCGCACGCACGTGCTCTGATGTGTAGGGTGCATTGGTGTCGTCCCGTCGCCACCACCGCGGTGACACGGGCGCTCCTGGGGCGGCCACGGGAGGTGCGGGCAGCGGAGTGGGCCCGGGCGAGGGCCAGCGCCTCCCTGGACAAGGCCCCGGCGCCTGCAGTCCCCGCCCAGCCTGTGCGGCGGGTCCCACAGAGGGCCCTCTGCTCAGTCTCCGGGCTCAGCTGGCCGAGCTGCCCACCCCACCCGCCTCCCGCTTGGGTGACCAGCCCGACGCCGTGCTCCAGCCTGCAGTTCGGGGTCGTGGGACTGAAGTCTGGGCGGTGGGCGGGAGAGGCTGACCTCCAGGCGCAGTCCACGCAGGCGCGGTGCTCAGGGCCTGCGTTCTCGCTCCGTGGCCGCTCGAGCAAAGCCCTGCACCCCAGGGGAGCGTCTTGACTTCCCTGGGCCCCGGGGCGAACTGGGGTGCTGGGGGAGTGGGGCCTGCGGGAGCTCGGCGGATGGCAGCGAGCGCCTGGGCCCAGAGAGGGAAGCTTCCTCCCGCCTCTGCTTGCTCTGGGGCGGTGCTCCCATGGTCGCTTGGGGGGCTGTGAGGGGACACCCCCTGATTTCCCGCTTGTCTCCAGCGCTTGCCGTGTACAGGACACCCCGTCTTGCCACGCCTGGTCTCCACGGCCGCTCGTCCCTCGGCTCCTACTCGGCGAGCAGGGTCCCCGGGCCTCTTAACCTTTCCTGTTCTTGGAGGTTGGGGGGCACCCGCAGGCCCCCCAGCTGTTTATGGGAGAGTCGCCCCAGCGCGCGGGAAGTGGGAGGAGCTTCCCTCCTGGCAGCAGCGACCCTCTGAGCCCGGCGGCTTCTGCCCCCCCCCCCGCACCCCGGGGGTCCCCCCATGGAGCGATGCCCCTCGGGAGGGGGAGCCATGTGCGCCGGCATCACACTGTGTCTTGCGCTGAGCGTCGCTCCCTAAACGACCCCATCTGCCATCTGACGCCGCAGAAGGACGAGGCTAGGAGCCAGCAGCTCGCAGTCAGGAAAGGCGTCGCAGAATGTAGCTAGAAAGGTGACCTGTGCAGCCCACGCGGGCGGAGTCGGGGTGCAGCTGGAGTCGGGGTGCAGCTAGAGTCGGGGTGCAGCTGCTTCCCCTCGCGGGGTGGGGTGCGGCGGGCAGGAGAGGTGACGGCCCTGCTGGGTTCTCCGCTGTTTGCCCCCCGACCCTGACTGTTGCTTCCCAGAGGAACCTGCTTGGAGGTCAAACGCCCTC
>PVHY01034702.1:0-10273 GCA_004024945.1 Uropsilus gracilis | reverse complement strand
ATACGTGGCTTAAATACCAGGGCTCCCAGAGGGGTGAGGTTCACCACGCCAGCTCATTTATTCATTAATTTGTTTTCCATATTTCCAAACAGAAAGCGACCGTTCCAGGCAAGACGAATCAATACTGTGCTCCGCGATTCATCTTCATTCACACTGCATCCCTGTTATCCCCGGCACTCTTCACCCAGCCTCATCCCAATGAGTTCCTGGACACAGACGAATAGGATCCTGGGAGGCAGCCAGGCCACGTTAGCAGATTAAGTCATTAATATTTGCAGCGTTCATTTGTAGGAGCCTCCCTTACCCCAGACCTCTCAGCACCCTCCTGTCGAGGACACTGTTGGTGATGCAGGCAGACACGATGGAGATGCCATTGCCTCTTCTGAGATGTTATTGGCTGCAAGCTCTGAGCTATTGATTTTTTTTTCTGCTTTTCTGAAATCAGGTATCCTGCCCGGAGTTGCAGAAATTGAGATGGAGGCTGAACGTGAACTTGGCGATTCCACCTGCTTGCTTTCCTAGCAAGCAGTGCAATGCGGTTCCTGAAATTCTTTCTGTAGTTAGTTTGAAATGGAGCACTTAGTGTTTGCCAGTCACTGCGTGCACAAAGCCATACTCACTGAGGCCCCTCCCCAGCCCAAAGAGGTGAGGGTCATTATTAGATCTTTCCCAAGGAAACTGACGTTCTGAGGTGACAGAAACCTTGAGCTCAGGTGCCCTGCTGCCCTACCAGCTCCCAGAGAGACGAACAGATAGAAAGATGGCAGGTGTACAGGACCCAATGTCTATGTCCCCAAAAAAACTGATATGTTGATGTTCTAACCATCCTCCCCCCCCCAAAAAAAAAAAGTGATCCTACTGGGAAGCAGGGTCTTTGGGAGGTGTGGACTGACATAAACGTCTCCACGACAAAGAGTTTATTAGGTGATCAAAGTGAGGATTCAAACCTGAAAAACAGTGGGACAGATTTTACCACGTGTGAACTGTTTCAATGCTCACAAGTTTAAGTTCAGGTTGTACATGTATTACACAGCAGCATACACGCAGAAGAAAGGAACAGCTGCAGCCAAAATGTAATTATTCTTGACAGGGGGCTTCTGGTTTTCATCTATCCCTTTAGACTTCTTGATTTCCAGATTGCATTGCCCTTAAGAACTGCTAAAGCCATCTCTGTGCAGAGGAGGGCAAATCCTGGCATTGAATTGCTTTCTGACAGCTGAGGAATGCACTGTGGGGGGCGCAGAGACCAGCACCCCCTGTGGAAGCCTGTGAGCCCTCAGTCATTCATGGAGAGCTGGCTTTCCTGCAGACAGCAGATTCCTACATGGCTGCTTCAAAACAGAAGGCTGCCCTGACTTCAAGTTAGTGATGCAGATGTTTGCTCTCTTGACTGCTAGGCCAAGCCAAGCCAGGGGCTGGGGGGAGCCCCCAGAATAGTCACAAAATGTCACAGACATAATTAGATTCAGATAAGGCCATGAAGATGGGTTCCAGGTATCCTTATAAGAAGAGAAAGAGACCAGATGGCACCCAAGGGCTCACCTTCCCTCTCTCTCCTCTGTACGAGGATGCACTGAGAAGGGGGGGGGGGGTTGACTGCAAGCCCACAGACAGGCCTGGAACTGACCATGCTGGTACCCGATCTTGGGCTTTCCAGCTTTCAAGCCTGTATGGAACACAGGTCTGCTGTGGAGGCGCTCAGTCTACAGTGCTTTGTTGCCAACGCCCGAGCTGCCTAACACCCGAAGCACCCCTGTTACCCAGAGCAGGGTTGCACACAGGTCAGCACAGCAGGCAGGGGTACATGGCGATGAGGCTGGAAACCAGACTGCAGTGCAGATTCACAGCTTTTACACCTCCTCTGCCCATCAGCAAGCCACAGACCTGAACTTGCCAACCCTCCGAGGCAGGAGAGAATTGAATGTGTTGCCTCGTAGGTTCCAGAACATGTACCTTTCTCTCTAAAGGAACAGAAAATAACTATTTAAGAGTTTGCAGGCCATGCCATCTCACTCACACAACTCAGCTCTGCCTTTGCAACATGAAATTGGCCATAGACGATAAGTAGATCGGGGGGCACTGCCGCATTCCAGTAAGATCCTGTTTATGGAACAGTGGGCCCGCTTTGGCCCGCAGGCCAGAGCCTCTGACTCTGGAGGATGGGGCTTTTGGATCAAATGTTTGTCACTTCTGGGCCAGGCATGTTGATCCGTCTTGCACCACTCATGAGGTCCCAGCACAGGAAGGGACCTGCAGAGCCTCCATCTGTGCAGCCAGAGGAAATGCAAACCTCCTTCCATGGAGCAGGAGTCATAACTAGATGCGGCCAGAGTCTCAGGGCAGAAACCAGTTCTGAAAATAAGAAAAGTAGCAGCAAATCCATAATCCTTAAAACAGTCTGTGAGAACTGTTGTGATATTGAGATATCCTCCCCTGACACTCTTCTGAGTTTGTCTCCTCCTCCCCATGCACAGCCCCCTTTTGGCCGCAATGACTCCTTGCTCTTCCTCAAACGCCCGAGCTTGCTCTCACCTCAGGACCTTTGCATCTACTGTTCCCCTGCCTGGACCATACATCTGGGCCAGCCGCTATGGGCTGAGACCAGCTGGCACACAAACAGTCCCAGCCAAGATCACCCCAGCCTCCTGGCCCATCTCGCAGTCAACCATGAACAAGTCTGGTCAAGGTCAGCCAAGCCTGGTCCAGATCAGCAGAATGAACTGCAGATTCATAAGTCATGATAGATCCTAGTGGCTTCGAGTCCCTTGGCCTGGAGTTCCATCCTACACCGCAACAGCTGATGATACGGGAGCTATAACATATGAGTGTCCAGGGTTCCTCATATCGATCTGCCATAAGCCTCTACGACCAGCACTGGTGGTGTTGCACCCTCCCCACGATTGTGCATGCCTGGCCCAGTGGGTGTGCGCATGCATAAGAGTGCATATCTCAGCCCAGGAGGGAGGGGATAAAGGGACCTCGTCACTCTGGCAGAAGCAAACACAAAGAGGAGACCCTGAGGAGAACACAAGGGAGTGCCCAGAGAGAGCACATGAGGATTCCTGGGGGTTTAGGGGCTCACCTGCCTCCCTGCAAACCCGCGCCTCTTGCCATACCATGGGCCAGCCTCCCTGCATGGTGGCTTTGCGCACCTGGCTTCCTGAGAACATTAAAGCCTGTAAAAGCCACCCAGGGCCCTGAGATTCTTCTTAGCTGCTGGAACTGATGGTGGACATGCCCAGCCTGGGATGGTTGCAAAACACCATGCTGCCACTTGCTGTGTGGCCTGATAAAAAACACCCATTCTGTCTGGTCTCCAAAGTCTTCATCAGGATAGAGCCATAGTTTTCCTCCATCCCTTGCCTCGTGCCTCTGTAGCAGGAGCATGGCTGCTAGTGACTCCTGCTTCCCTTGGCTTTTCCAGTCTCTGTGGTCTTAGCACCTCCTCTGCTCTCTCTGCAGTCCCTCCCCAGGGCCTGGCCCTGGGTTGCTGATGTGGAGCTAGGTCCTCCCCTCATCACAAAAATCCCAAGGTACCTTGCTCACACCTGTGGCTCCACTTGCCATCTAGGCTCCGCGGAGGGGATCTCAGTCACACCGGGGATGGAGTGTCATGTTTGGATTAAGCTAATGACTGAGACCTGGGCCTGGGCACGCTGATTCTCCAAGACTGGGGTTGAGATGGTGAAGAAACAAGGAGGAATGATGCCCAGATGGGTGAGTCAGTGTGACGCCAGAAAGCCCCTCCCCTATGGGCCAGCCTCACCCGGAACCTAATCTGTCACTGAGGCTCATTTCAATTTTACTTCTTTAATCCTCTCAAATCTATCTTCTCACCTTCCCTCCCTCTCAAGCATGCTATTCCAGTCAAGTGTACCCCTCACTTGGATGAAGGAACAACCTCCCTATGCCCCCCCTGCCTTAACCTGTGCTGCTCCCTTCGTCCCTCCTTGATCAAGCAGCGAAAACCTCCTGCCCAGATTCTGACTTCTCGTCACTCTTCTGATAAAGACAAGGCCCGAGACAAGTGTCGACTGCCTCCTGCCAACAGCCTCTCCGCACCGGCCTCCCTTTCCCCTCTGCCATCAAACCACCCTGGCCTCAACTGTGAAAACAGGCCATACTTCCTCCCATCACCACAGGGTCTTTGCACATGCTGTCTGCTCCTTCTTCCGCGAATGCTCCCATTTCAGTTTTCACCTACCCAGCTTCTTTGCACTGTGCAGCTCTTAACTCAAATGCCACTCCCGGGAAACCTCGCCAGGCTCCTGACTAGATCAAGTGCCCTAAACACACTTTCATATCCTTGTGTAACTTCGCTTCATGAACACAAATGACTCCTGCTATCGTCAAGGACTGAGCATGATTCTTTGAGCGAGAATAATGGAGCTATGACACTCTACTGAACTTACTTCTGCCTCAAAACACTCCTGGAACACAGGTTCAACTACATCCTGGGTGGGAACCTGGGACTCACAGCTGGAAAAGACTGCACAGATCTGAGCCCTGGAGACTCCCACTGCAGAACCCTTTCCAAGGAGTCATCCAGTTGGAGCCCTTGGAGCCATGAGTTCCAGTGGGGTGGAGCTTCAAGGAATAAGGGGTTCCTTGTTCTCCAAGGAACAAGGTGTACAAGGCACCTTTACTCCTTGTCCATCTCTTGGCCTCCAATACACACCCCGCCCATCCCAGCAAGAAGCGTGAGTCCTTAGCCACAGCCTTCAGCTTGAGACATCCACTTCTGCCAACCTGCACTTGGCTCCCAGCTGCCCAGGCCTCCCCTGGCTCCCGGCCTGGTTTCCTCCATGGTCTCCTGATTATCACTTGGATTTAAGCCTGTCAAAACCACCTTTCCAGCAGATTTAAGACTGTCAGCCAACTTCCCTCCAAAGCTTCCAGGTAGACTCAGCCATGAAAATGGCCCTGCAATCTATGTGCCCCATGTTCATGGTGAAGCTGGCACCCCAATATGGGTAGTATTGACCGGGACCCCAATAGGACAATATTAAAATTTAAGCACAGATGCCATTAGCTGTGTGTGAAAAACACAGGTAAAAGATGGCCTAAACAGGATAAGGATACTGGCGTAAAGAGGATAAGGCTACTTTTACTTAGTTGAGAGAGAGAGAGAGGGAGAGAGAGAGAGGGAGAGCAGAGATGAGAGGGAGAGATTTTTGAGACTGGCAGGTGGTAAAGAGTAGCCTGAGTGACTAGGCTGAGCAGAAGCTCCCTGGAAGTGTGAGCTGGATGTGGCAAGGAGCCATGGTGGCCAGCAAAAGAGGAGCCAGTGTAGAGAGTGTGGCACTGCAGCAAGGTGGCATCGTGAGCTGGTACCTGGAGATGGCCAGGGATTTGGAAAGCTGACCTGTGCATCAGCAATTGTGAAAAAAGTTTGAAGAGCCTTGGAGTGGCAGAGCATCTCAGCACGCTGGAGAGAGAAGCAGCAAAGAGAAGACTTTGGAGAAAGACTGGAATTTGCAGAGTGCCTGCCTCAGGTTTGGAGGGGTAAAGGGGCACCATCATAGACATGTGTTTTTGGGAACTTTGGGGCTGAAAATGGTGACTGGGGTAAGATAACTGGCCACTGTGGCTTTAAGGACTTTTTGTTTGCCCTGTTGAATTCCCTTGTAAATAAAGCCCTGCTGTTAAATTGCATGTTTGACTGACAACTACTTCACGTGCATGGTATGAACCTGAGGGAACCTGGTTGGCAGGAGCCCTATTTTAAAAGTGGCTTGTTGGTTACAGGCTTCTGCCCCTTTGGCACCTGATTTCAAAGGCAGCATAATTTACCACAGCTGAGAAACAGAAACCACCCCAGTGCCCGTGGACTGACATGGACAAAGACAATGAGGCGGAGAGACCCAGGGAAACACAACTCAGCTCTGTTTTTAAAAGAATAAGAGCCAGGCACAGCAGCTCGTGCCTGTAAGCTTCAGCCTATGAAGCGGCCGGGGCTAGGGATCGCGGTTCAAGTCCCGCCTGGGACTCGTAGTGAGACCTAGTTCCAAAAAAAATAGCTGGGTGTGGTGGCGCGCACCTCTAATCCCAGCTACCTGGGAAGCTGAGGCTGGGGATTGCTTGAGTCTGTGGTACCCCGGGCAACGGGAGCCTGGGGTTCCACGGGCAAAAATAGCAAGACCTAGTCTCAAAAAAATAAAAATAAATAAAAGGATGAAATCCTGGCATTTGCAACAACATGGATGGACCTAGAGGGTATGATGCTTAGGGAAGGAAGACAGAAGGAGAAAGACAAGAGACCGTGGGATTTCCCTCATATGTGGTACAGAGAGAAAACAAGCAAGTAAAAGAAAAATATACTTTGTACCGTAAGATCACTTCATGGCTAGCTAGCAGAGAGGGAGAGGTGGGGTAGGTGAGTTGGGGTGAGGAGCACATGCCGGTGAAGGATAGAAGGGGACTGACAGTGGGGAATTAATACAGTCTATGCACGTGGGTTAGTGATGCGTGCCTGAGTTACATGCTATTCTTCGGTGCCAAAGAAAAAAAAATAAGAAGGCAATGCCTCACAGACTGATGGAGTCTGACTGATGTGTCTCTTCTGGGCCCAGCATCCATGGTTAACTCACATCTGTGGTTCCCCCTAGCCCATGCCGGGGTGGGGTACCTGGTGGCTTCTGATGCTCATTAACAGCTATAGTAGCTGACTCAGTCTCCCTCTCCACCCCCAAGTCCTTGAAGACTTGGATGTCTGGTGTGGAGGGAGCGGCCCACATCTCCACCTCCCTGCCCTTCACCCCACTTCAGTGGACTTCCTTCCATTTTCACCACTCACATGCACAATTGTGACATGCTCCTCTTCCGCTTGAACTTGAACCCCAGTTTCTTCTTACCAGCCACAACCTGTCACTGTACTTGCTTTCTTACCCACCACCCTTTCCAGTTCCCCTGGAACCACTCTCCATCCCACTTCTTTGAATCTTCCACTGTCCCTCCCACTCATCCTCACCATCAATCATAACAAACTCCTTTCAATCTGGAAAAAGCTAAGTCCCCCCACCACCACCCCCAAGGCACATGCTCTTGTTCCCACAGCCACATCCCCTCAGCTTTTACTATTTGCATCACTGTGAGGCAATGTCCAGCTGCCACCACCTTCGTCTCTGCCTGGGGTCTTCATGTGGCTACCAGAGCCCCCTCTCCCTGGCACAAGTACCTGGGAACTAATGCTTCTTTAAGCCCTAAGGAAACACCCAGACCACATGTCTGGTGGGAACTGGCAGATAAACACCCCAGATCCTCCACACCTCTCCTGGAGAATAAGTGAACTGCATTCCTGTGCCATCTGCCAGAGTGACCCACTGAATGAGGCTCTGTTTTCCCACACTGGTTCCTTGCTGGCTGGCACAGCACCCTGTATCGATTACCTTGGATATCTCGCTGCTTCACTCCCCTGCTGGTGCTTGCTGGATCACCTCCAAAACGACTTCCACGAATCCTGTCTCCGGTGCTCAGAACAGCACCTCCGGGTGCAGCCGGATCTGCCCCACCCACACCCCCACATCTTAGACCATCATGTGTCCCGACACCCAGTCCCTCCCATTCACTTGGCAACCACTACAGTCTGGTTTCTACCCATTTCTCATCAAAGAAATGCTTTTTCCTGCATATAGAGAATGTCCTTCCATTTTATTTGGCTTCTGTTCAACTTTCAACCTGTTAGCTCTCTTGGAATTCTCTCCTTCCTTGATTTCATTACACGTGTGTGTGTGTGTGTGTGTGTGTGTGTGTGTGTCCTTCTGCCTCTCTGTCATGCTTCATCAAGTTCTTTTGCAGCTCCTGGAGACTCCAGCTACCCTTTGATGTTAAGGTTCCTAAGGGCTCACCCCTCCTGACCTTCCCCCTTAGGCCGAGGTCATGCATTCTCCTCGGTGAGACTGTCCAGGCATGGTTGACTCCCCAGCAGCTCTGGCCACACAGAGCCCCACCCCAGGTAGTAGATCTCGAATCTAGTTATCACCAACTCCCCCCAGAGTCCTACCCCAGTCACTCCCTCCTTGCTCCTCTCTGGGGAGTGTCTCACTCAGGATACAATTTAACACTACCCCTTGCCTGCCTGCCCCCAAATCTCCCCTCATCATGTCACTATCATGAGCCTGGCCCCCGCCCATCACTTCCATCCAGGTTGTGGTGATAATGTCTTTACCATTTCCCTGGCTCCAGGGAGCCCAGTTCAACCCCTTTCCTACTCTGCTGCTAGTTCCTTCTGAAGCACGAATGCTTTCCCACCTTACCCCGGCTCGCCACCCTTCCCTGGTTCACCAGCTTCAGGTGAGATCCAACCCCTTAGCCCCTTTTCCAGCCCTTCCCACCGGTCCCTGCAAGTGCTCCAGACTCCTTACCTATGTTAACCTGGCAGCTCTTGACCTTGCCTGAACATTAGCAGTAAGTACCTGGCAAGTTCTCTTCCCAAAAGCACTGCTTGCCCCCACCCCAGAAATGATCTCTACAGGACCAGGGTGGAGGGGTGGGCATCTCTGTTTCTTCAAGGCCCCCACGTGATCCTAAGGAGCACAGCTGAGAGGCACAACCCCAGCAAACCAATTGGTTAGGACTTGTGCCCCGTCCCTGGTCTTCACACACCCCTGTGCCCATCACTCTCACCCCTGCAATACTTTCCTCTCACCCTCCTTCCTGTCACCTCCTCCAGGTGACACGACATGGGTGATTCTCTCAACACTCAGCTGCAGGGAACCTCTCCAGCCTCCCAGTCTGTGCGTGGAGCTCTCCTCGGGGTTCCCACAGTCCCTCTGCTTAGTCCTATTGGAGATCACACTAAATCTTAACTGCCTGTGCCATTGCGAATGGGTGGTGACCTTTGCAAGGGGGTCTTTCATCACTATGACACCAGGACTTGGCACAGCAGCCCCCTCATTAGAAAATGCAATATATGTTTGTTGAGTGAATGAATGACCCCTGCTTCCCTCTGCCCATGAGCATGGGAATTTTATTATCTTCTCACTGCACCTTCCTCCTCCCCTAGTTCGATGCCAGTGCCTATAGTAGGTGCTCAATAAATATGTGCTGAGTGAATTGATAAATATTGGACAGGAGAGATGAGCAGCCACCAGGTTCTCATTTTTACAGGAGAGCTCTGGGGAGCAAAGACAAATCAAGTTGAACTTCATACAGTTTTGCTAAAATGGGATTTGCCAAAGACGTCCTGAAAAATGGATTTAATTAGGCCCGTTAATAGGGGAGTCGTTGGTGGTGAAGATTTAAAGCTGAGGCCGGAAAAGGTATCGATAATTTTACCATTTTAAATTATACAGGAGGTTATTTCTCACTCCTGCCTTAATTACAAGCCTGCATCTCGAAGAAACCTCGGCTTCGGAGGGAAATAAAGCCAAAGGTAGAGGCAAGATCTGATATTTCACCGAAATGAGCATCAGAGGAACCAGCAGAAGTAAACTGGCTCAGTCAGGTGTGCACCACACGTAGCAGGTGGAGCGGCTGCACAGCCAGAGTTCATTAAGCTAAGGACCCCGGACAGCCCGACAGGACAACTTCATTGCAAGAAGCCTCCAGGAGAGCGAGCCATCAGGTGGGCGACCCTGGGGGGCTGCCCTGGAAGGAAGTTGCTTGCAGGTCCCCAGGGCCCCACAGATGCCTTGCCAAGATAGCATTCTGACTGGTTCCCCTGGAGGACATACCCTTCTCCCTTTGCCCCCAAGGCCAGAGACACTAGGCTCTCCCCCAACTACAGGGCCAAATAAGAGCAAACCATTTGGGGGTTCCAGCTTGCTTCGACACAAAGAATCTGGGAACCCTCTGGAGAAAGGTCTCTTCTCCAGGGACTCAGGGGTTGAGCCTTGGTCCACAACAGTGTGCCCCTTTGTCTCATCTGCAGACACGAGCTGATAGGACCTGGCTGGGCAGAGGCCGGCTCAGGGGCGGAATCCAAGGCAACAATGCTCAGGAATCGACATCATTCACAGTTTACTACAATACTATAAAAAGTGAAAATAACACGCACACACAGTAAAGGCTGGGAAAGGAGGGAGACAAAGCGAACAAAAGAGCTGAGTCAAAGACATGGAGTCAACCAAGGGGCTATGGAGAGAAATCAGGCTGAGAAGGGGGTAATTCTGTAAGCCACAACTCAAAACCCCTGCCCCAGGCCAGACTCCCTCTCACCTGTTGGGCAGGAAGAACAGGGAGTCTGGGTCAGACCAGGTAGGATCCCAGCCACCCCCACCTCCCCACCAGGTCTCAGGGCCACTCTTGGCCCCCATCCCCACCCCCACCCCCC
>PVHY01034701.1:0-10273 GCA_004024945.1 Uropsilus gracilis | reverse complement strand
CAGCCCGGCTGGTGCCTGGGAGCCGGTGGCGGCTGGTCTGGGCGGGAGCCGGCGGTGGCCGTGTGGCTGGCGCGGCGCTCTTGGGGACGCAGCCCCGGGCGGGGTGGTCCGTGCGCGGGGACGGGCCCAGGTGCGAGGGACCTGCCGGCCCCGCGGGGTCATTACCGCGGCGCTGAGCTTGTTAGGGCGGCTCCCGGCCCGCTCCCCGGGGCCCGGCACTCAGGCAGTAACGAGGACCCTGGGAATTGGCCCCTTGAGGCGGGAGGGGGAGTTACTTCAGGTGACAGCATCAAGGCCACTAGCCAGTGTGACTGGGGAGACAGCGTCTGGGGGCCGTCGCAACACGCACCCCTCCCCAGGGACCTGTGGTGGCAGGAAAGTGAGCGGTGGCCAGGATCCCAAGGCTGGGACGTGCCTGGGTGTTGCATTATGGACTTATTGAAAATGAGAAAAGTCGCCGTGACTTCTTTTAGCCAAGCATTTTGCATCTATCACGGGAAGAAATCTTTGCCCTGGACTGTGAGAGGCCTTTAGTGCAGAGTCACAGAGAGCCACCGCTAACACTGGGAGATGACTATCGCACGACTTGCCTTATGTATTCATTTTACCCCTGGACTTGAAGGCAAGAGCTCAGTCTCTATCCCGTTCTCCCTTAGGCTCCGAAACGCAGTGGGCAGTAACCAGCACCAGGCAGGCCTGGTTTTTGAGACCGTGTGTCCGTGGCTGTGTTCCCAGGTTCTTGTAGAAGAACTGGCACCTCACAAGGCTGGAATGAAAAAGGAAAAGCGGAAAGTGGGTGCAGTACCAGAGAGGTCAGAAGTAGCTGGATAGGGGGTTCATCAGAGTGTGTGTTTGCATCCCTTGGAGCAGGTACAGTTGAGAATCAGGGCGCCAACAAGAGCTGCTTGGGGTGATTGTGTGGCTTCGCAGAGTAGCTCTTCTGTCAAGGGGCAGACACGCTCCTTGTGGGGCCTTGTGCTCTACGAGCGGAAGCTCACCAGAGAAGAAATGCAGGTGAAAGGCATGGAGGGCTCTTCCTTACCCACAGGTGGATTCAGCGACCCCCAGCACCCTTGGGATGCTGAAGACAGAACCCCCACTCCCCCTGTGCCCCTCTGCCTGCCTGTGAGGGGCTGTTTCATTTGAGGCAGCCCAGCAATCTCACAGCCCTTTCAGCCCACACATCCGAGAGGGCATGGGGAGATCATCAGATTCGTTAACTGAACTCTCGCCAGCCAGGCTGTGACTTGACAGCTGGACTGTGGACGGCAAGAAGAAACTGAGACAGAAGAGATGGACAGCGGTCTGCGAGGCCAGCCCGCAGCACGGGGGTCCTGGGAAGCAGGTCCGGGTCCCACTTGAATGACGTTGTGAAGCCCCTGATAGACCCCAGCAAGGAGATGGCACAGTGACATCGTGAGGAAGGAGCAAAGCGCACGTGACACGCAGCAGGGAGGATGCGAGGATGGTGATAACAGGAGCATTTACCAGTGGGGGCAACAGTCATCACTGATAGGTCCTAGGTCTCTTGGGACATTCCAGAGAGGCCAGGAAGCTGGGTGACAGGGGAGAGACGTGCTGTGGCCCACCCTTTCGTGTGCCCGGGGGGGCTGGAGAGACGGGAGGTGCTCCTCTTACCTGCAGCTCCATCTCTCTACCTGCCGCCATGTTCCACGGTGGACAATGCGGTCAGGCCTGCAAGGTACCCTCTCCATTGATTTCGACAACTGGAAGAAGCTCTTTGGAGCCTCAAGCGCTCCTTGACTCTGAGAAGGGACACCACGCACGTGGGCAGGCTGAGGGACGGACGCTGCTCCACTCCTGCCCCACTAGGCCTGTGGCCACCCAGGCCACACACCGCTGCGGATCCCAGGCTGTTGTTGCTGGCGGATGTTCAAGGCTGTGAGCTCTTCTGTGTGGAGGCAGGAAACAGCAGTGCATCCGCTTCCTATTTCTTTTTCATTTCCAGCCTTGTGAGGTGCCAGTTCTTCTACAAGAACCTGGGAACACAGCCACGGACACACGGTCTCAAAAACCAGGCCTGCCTGGTGCTGGTTACCACCCACTGCGTTTCGGAGTCTAAGGGAGAAAGGGAAAGAGACTGAGCTCTTGCCTTCAAGTCCAGGGGTAAAATGAATACAAAAAGCAAGTCGTGCGATGCGTCTCTTCCTGATTTTAGTAAGAGACTTCTAGTAAGAGATTTTAGTAAGAGTCACAGCTTGGGGAACATGAGAACATCAGGTTGGGAATGACCTCTCACTCATTCTCGCTGAATGACTCCATGTGAGTTCCCGTGTCAAGACACAGGGACAAGCTGGTGTGCAGCAGCTAAGCTGTGCGTGGAGTAGGGGTGTGAAGCGAGGAAAGGGAACCCGCATTTCCTGTTGGCAGAGGGGCTGTGTGTGCCCTGCAGGTGGTAAGGTATGGTTTCAGGACATCTCACAGGGAGGGAGAGGCTCAGGGCAGGTAACCTCGTGGGTCCCGATTCATGTCCCTGGGTCTGGTGGCACGCAATGTGGGCCAAAGCGAGACTGAAAGGGGGTGCTGTGTGTCATCACAGGGGGCCTTAGAGGGTGCTCAATCCCCAACCATGAATCTCTGGAGGCCCAGGTGCCCACAAGCCAGGAGCCAACCTCACCCTCAGAGCCACAGCGCGAAGAGCTACTGGTCAGCAATGCTAACAAGAGCACACTTTAATATCTCCCCCCCCTCGGCCCCACCCAGAGTCAGTCAGTTACTATTTTGATAATAAGCATTGGGTGACAACCACAGGTGTCCCAGCAGCTGAGGTCCTTGCTAGGTTGTGACATCATCGTCACCGTGGAGACTCTTAGGGTGCTTACAATCTACCAAGGTCAGGTAAAGACAGGAAAAACAACCAAGAAAAACAGGATTTCTTGGAGAGATGGATGTGAAGAAAAGACAAAGGAAAGAAAAGGGAGAGGGAGAGAGAGAGAGGGAGAGTGAGAAAGGGAGAGAGGAGGGGTAGAGAGAGGGACAGAAAATGAAGAGTGGGAGAGAGTGAGAAGGAGAGAGAAGGGTGGAGAAACAAAGGGAGAGAGGGAGAGAGAGGTGAGGTGGAGCAGAGCACAACTATGGTTCTGATGCTGCAAAGACACTGGATTGAGCTGGGCCTATCTAAGAAGTGCCCTTTTGAAGTCTTAAAATATGGAAGACTTTGTATCAGAGTTTGTTAAAAGGGATGGGAGGCGTCAGTAAGTGCATGAGTATCTTTACACAAAGTTCGCTCTGAAGAAAGACAAATCAAGAAAGTGTGTGGAACCCTGTGGGGAAGAGTGATGATTTCACCCCATTTGTAATGTCCTGCTCCATGGTGGCCTTCAGGATGCGAGTCTTTCATAGTTCCCTCGCAGTAGCCACTGAAGTGTCATGTAAATGGGAGCGCATGAGGCTTAGCATATTTGCAGCCTCTGCTCCACACCAAGAATCTTTGATAAGCATAAAATTCTTAGACACAGAATTTTAGGAATTAATATCTCTGAAGAAACAAGATGGCCCCTAGATTTCAATTTTCTTGCTCTGTATAGTTTTACAACATTTACAGTCAATTTTGTGGCAATTATGGATTAAAATGACACACTGGTTCCTATTAATAAGGAAATTAAATGATCTATTTTCAATTTTGACAAGTTATTAAAAAATTCAAAGTTATTTTCATCTTCAGCTTATCCCAAGCCATGTAAGTCATTGTTTTGCTCATTTTCAGTTTTTTTTTCTTAATAAGTTCTGCAAATTCCTACCCAGGTCAGTTTTATGATCCTAATGTTACCAAAAAAATCTGTCCTTTCCATGGGCCTATTTGAGAATGAACCACTTTTCTAAAAGAATTAGAGAAGTGGAGCAACCTCCCTACGTTACAGGAAGTTTTAAAAGCATCTATTAGATCCACTAAAGATCTAGTTGGAGTTCATAAAATACGATTAAGAAGAAGGAAAATTGATTGTTTCTGTAACAAACATTTTCGCTTAGTAAGTAGAATTACAACGAATGACATATCAAAGCATCAATTTCAAGGTATTTAATAAAATTTCTAGAATAGATGCTCAATTTGGAGAGGAAGATAAACACATCTTAAACCTCTTTTCTGAATTTAGATTATCAGGAGAAAATATTTGTAGAAATAGTTTTTTTGGTATTTATATCGAAGCTGGCTGGGAGAACTGAAGGTGAGGGAAAATGTTTTCTCCTCCACCATTGGAAGGCATTGCCTGAGACACTCCATATATGACAGTGTAGCAGGAGAAAGATAAAAAAAAATTTAAATAAGAGTTTGTTATGCTTCCAGTATACATGGGAAAGACACTGAAAAACTGGTTTGATACCATTATCATTGGAGAAGATACTTGATAGTTTTGTGAATTTATTGACACTTGGTTTGTGACCCAAGATGTGACTACCTGGGAGAATGTTGTTGCTACATGTGCACCTGAGAACATCATGTGCTCAATTTTTTTGCCCCACATTTGCCCCAAATGTCCGTTAAGCCCACATGATCTTATCCCTACTTTAGTCTATGGTATCCTTGTTCATCTTCTGTCCCAGTGATCTGTTCGTTGAACAAGTGGACTGTTGAAGGCCCCATAATAGCAACATACTATTAGGTTGCTGCCAATATTTGATTTTAGATTTGATAACAGCTTTTAAAATATATTTTGATGTGCCATCATTTTATATATATTGATGAGTGTTACGTCTTCCTAACGCATTAAATCTTTAGTTATTATATAATATCATTCTTTGTCTCTTGTTAACTTTTTAAGCTAGAAATTTGTTTTCTCTGGTAATAAATATGGCTGTCTTTGCAAGTTTTGGGAGTACACATTTGCTTGTAGGATTGTTTTTCAACCATTTCCTTTGACGTATGTTTATATTTGGAACTCACATAGGTTTCCTGGATTTAGGTTTTGTTTCCTAATTCACAAACCACTTTTGATGGGTGAATACAGTCCATTTGAGCTTAGAGTAGCTGTTGATATATCAGGATTTGGAACTGCAAATTGTCTTTAGTTTTTTGTTCTATTTTTCTCCAGTGTTTTGGTGACTTTTCTTTTTATTTAGAAGGAAGAGTCCTTTAAAACATATTTTGTAAGGGAAATTTAGTGATATCAAACTCCTTAAACTTTTCTTTGCCTGGAAAAGCCTTCCTTCCCCTCTCATCTGAACGAGTGCCTTGTGGGATTTGTGTATGTCTTTCTGCTCTCTCCATGCTTATACTGTTTCTTTAGAAATAGGCTTCTGATGTAAACTGATGGAGGTACCTTTATGTGTTTTTTCTTCCCACCTCCATCCCAGCAGCTATTTGCAATAGTCTGTGTTTGAAATCTTGGAAGTTTCACTACTATGTGTCTTGGTGTAGGTCTCATATTTAAGGTAACCAGGTGTTCTTTCATCTTCATGGGTTTGTACATCTAATTCGTTCCCAGGTTTGGGAAACTTTCACCTACTATTTCTTTGAATCAGTTCTCTGTTCTCTTCTCTCTCTTCTACTCTTATGATAATACCATTTTCCTTATGTTTCCTTTTCTACTGGAATTGGAGAGGCCTGGAAATTTTCCTCCCTTCCTCCCTGCCTTTATACGTTGTATTTCTCTTTCTATTTCTACCATAGTCCTTTGTGCATTACTACCTTTGAGAGCACTGATTTGATCCTCCCTTTAGCCTATTCTGCTTTCATAGCCTTCAGCCATTTTAAAAAATCTCTATTATTCTTTTTACCTTCTGCATCTGTTGTTTACTTTTTAAAGCTTTAATTTCTATTTTTGTCATAAATTCTGTTCATAAATTTCTGTCATTAATTTCTCATGCCATTCCTTGATTTTCTAAACTTTGTTATACCTTTTGATTTTATTTTCAGAGTTCTATTGTTTGACTTACTTTTTTTTTTACATTTTCTTCAATTTCTTTATCATGGCACTTTCAAACTATGTCTCTAATCAGGAGATACAATCTTCCCTATCTTTGTGTTTGGATTCTAAAGTGTTTTTCTCTCTTTGTGATATCATGTTCTCTTGCAGTTCCATGGTGCTATGTGTTGTAAGTTTTTATCAGCCCGTTTTGCTTTAGATTAACTTTTCGTAAACCTCACATATATATGCACGGCTTCTATTTTTCCAGCAGGTGGAGCTGTGTATTTATGCAAGTATAAAGACTTTTGGTGTTTCCAGCTATTTAAGGTCAAGAGACCTTTTGTTGGGAATAGGGGAGGGTCCAACAGCTGGCTTCAATGCACTGGATGGGTGGCTGGCTCAAGTTTGTGGCACATCCATCATCCCCCATGTTTGGGTTCCAAACAGACCCAAGTTTCAGAAATATGTGTGATCCCATTGTACTTCACTAGGTCTGTGCTAGTCTCATGGAGGGAGTGGAGAGGAGGCATGCTGCCCAGCATATGGTCCTTATTCTTTCAACAGGGGACCAAGTCCTTCCACACGTGTTTCCCTTCAGTCAAATTCAAGCCACTCAGCCCTTCCGTTCTCAAACACGAGCTGCACCCCAGTGCTGCAGTTTGTCAGCCTCCTTAGCATAGACTTCAGCCTCCAGACTTTCTTCACCTACCTCCAGGTGAGTGAAACATGAGAACCCTCAGAATTCTCTCTGGTTCAGTCCATACTGTTCTCTGATATCCAGAGGTCCTCCAGTTCTAACCCAAGTCATAAGAACCCCTGGGTTTAGTGCTCTTTTGGATAACTTCTGATGCAGAAAACCTGAGTAACGTTCCCTGATATAGCTCAAGCCATTTCCTTTAATAATATCTTCAACTGAAAGAAAGATGTACTTGAAGGAAGGAAGGAAAAGCCAACTGTGGAAGGTTAGCAAGAAGGGACAAGATGCAAGAGCAAAAGCATTTATGTGAATTGAAGTCAGTGCTTTTCCCTTTGGTTGAATCTCATAGACTTTGGTCATCCTAGTCTTGTGGGGCAGCACAGACTATCTCTACATATGGAGATTTTCCCATAAACACGTGTCCTTAGAGGATGGGTAAGATCTACTTGGTTTCTCAGAATAATTTTAGGTTTTTTTTTTAAAAAGACAAATCAACTCAAAAATTCCTTATGCTAAAAATGTGCTTCGTGGTGATAAGGTTTGTTCCTCTACAGATCTTAGTGACCAAATTGACAATAAATTGAAAATAAATAATGAAAAGGATTAAGAACAAGAGGCTTGATGCTATGTGGCACTCTGTTGTGAGTGGGCAACTCATTTTTACAGGCTTATATCTTGTTTTCTTAGAGTTGCTATAGTGATCTACAAGGTTTTGTATTGTGTAATTCACTCAACACAGTGAAGCCTGTTGGAACTGAGCTGCTCTGTGAAGTCCAGGAGAGACATCAAAGCAGGGGAGAACCAGACCCCTTCCCCATGCTGCCAGCCCCAGGGCCATCGTGATCCTGCAACAGAGGACACAGAAGGCGGATGCCTTCTGCCCAGGGGTCCTCAACCCTTGCCCACCTCTCTGCCACGTAGCAGAAGCCTCCTCAGTGCTGCCTTTACATCCTTGTTTCTGAGCGTGTAGATCAGGGGGTTCAGGAGCGGGGTGACGGTGCTGTAGAAGAGGGTGAGAAACTTGCCTTGGTTCTGGGAGGCGCTGTTCCCCGGCTGCATGTACATGTAGATGATGTTGCCGTAGAAGAGGGCGACGACGGTGAGGTGGGAGCCGCAGGTGTTGAAGATCTTTTGCAGCCCCGATGCTGATCGGATGTGCAGCACGGCCCTGACGATGAGGCCGTAGGAGATTAGGATCAGGATCAGGGGGATGAGCACGATGATGACGGCCAGAACAAAGACTGTGGCTTCTACTGCTGCTGTGTTGATGCAGGCGATCCTGATCAGGGCAGGCAGTTCACACAGGAAGTGATTGACTCTGTTGTGCCCGCAGCGGGGCAGGTGCAGGGTAACAGAAGGCATGACCACAGAGTTGGCCGCCCCACAGCCCCAGGCCACCGAGACCAGGGCCGTGCAGAGCCGGGGGTTCATGATGACCGTGTAGTGCAGCGGCCTGCAGACGGCCACGAACCGGTCGTAGGCCATGACGGCCAGCAGCAGACACTCCACAGTACCCAGCCCCAGGAATAGGCAGAGCTGGAGGGCGCAACCGGTGTAGCTGATGCTCTTGTTGCTCCCGCTCAGGTTGTAGAGCAGCTGGGGGATGGAAGTGGTGGTGAAGAAGAGGTCCAGGAAGGACAGGTGCGTGAGGAAGAAGTACATGGGCGTGCGCAGCTGTGGGTCCAGCCGGGACACCAGGATGATGGTGCTGTTGCCCACCAGGGTGAGGACGTAGGCGACCAGGATGACCACGAAGAGGATCCTCTCCAGACGGGGCCGGTCGGAGAAGCCCAGCAGGATGAAGTTGCCCGGCGCACTGTTGTTGACTGCGTCCATGCCTACCACTGCCCCTGTGAGGCGGGCACTCCGTGCGATCAACAACTCCTCTGCTTCTCAGCGTGGACCACACCTCAGCTGCAGTGGCACTACTGTCCTGTGTTATCTGCAGGGAAGGTAGTGGAGGCAGAGATGTGGTGAACAAAGGATGACTTTGTGGTGGATCAGTTGATGTGACCTGGGATACAGCAACACCTCTGATTTCAGTGCCCAGAGCAGTGCCTGTGGCCACCAGGACATGCACCCTACCCCCAGGCTTGGCCATGAGCTTCTGGGCCTCTGAGTATGGAGAGAGCCAGCTCCTCCCTGCCCCACCATGTGGCATCTCATTGTTCTTGTGGTGACTTCTTGGTTCTGGAGAAGACAAGTATAATATGAATCACCAGAGTATTTCATAGCCAAATATACAGCCAGTTAATATGCTAATTGTGCCTCATGTTAAAGAAATAGTCTTTCTTGTTCAAACGACTATGGAGTCTTTTTAGGAGAAAATCACAAGATTTGTAAAATGATAAATCTTTATGTAACAGTTGTAAACATGCACACGGGTGTTCTGGGACCTGTATGGGACCTCTTCCTTGAATGTGCTGGGCCCAAACTGTGTGTCTCGGGATTTGCACAGCTTCTGCAGGTGGATGTGGGAACAGGGCTCTGTCTCCCTCATCTCTGCCCCGAGCTGCCAACTTTCCATCTCTCAGTGCTTGGGATGTAGCCACAAAGTTTGGAAAGCTTATTCTCACATCATCGAGTTTCCGTATTTAAAAGTTTAATGTTGCAATGACTTCATTTGTTTTGCAGGCATGGTTTGAAGTGTCTTTAATATGTGCAAATGTTGGAGATCATAAAAGTTTCTAAATGTCTTAAGTTTTTTCTAAGAGAGAAGGAATCAAAGCCAGGGAATTAGAGAAATTTAATCAAGTATCTAATGAGGAGAACCTGTCCTCACCATGTGTCTGTTCAGATTTAATCTTAAATTATCATCTTCAAAATGTGGTAATTGGGTTTGGGGGACATATGAATCCCTACTCTACTCCTTCCTCCCCAAAGCTGCAGCTCAACTATGTAAACATTAAATAAATGTTTGGGGCTGTGAGATGGCTGTTCTTTCTGTTAGTCCCTGATCTGGGGTTCA
This sequence comes from Uropsilus gracilis, assembly GCA_004024945.1. NCBI lineage: Eukaryota > Metazoa > Chordata > Mammalia > Eulipotyphla > Talpidae > Uropsilus > Uropsilus gracilis. The sequence goes on along the minus strand of PVHY01034701.1, from coordinate 741 downwards.
GAGAGGACGCCAAGCAAGAAGCAAGTCTCACAACTAACAAAGGAAAAGTTCAATCTGACTGCATATAATAAAACCAGTGGTCTTAGAAACACAGATTAACCTATGGAGAAAAAGAGAAGGCCAGAGAAAACTGGCATGGCCTTTGATAATGATCAGTTCAGTCTTGGCAACAAACCACAACACAACCGCAGCAGGAGACTTGAATCTGTGCCCTGGAAGACTTGAGATAGAAGCAACTTGACTTTCAGACATTAGGATTTTCTCATTGATTATTTAGGGCATAAAATAAAGGTATAAATGTGAAGAGAGGCTCTGGGTGCAGAGCAGAGCAGAGGAGCTGTGCTGGGCTGCTGATCTACGACTAGGTCTGCCTCCTCTGTCTACTTGACTGCACTTGTGGCCTCCTACCTTGGCCACAGGCGTGTTGGACCTGACAAGGGCTCCGAGACTCCTCTTCTGTTTGCTGGAGTCAGCAGAGGGCCCGCCTGGCCAGGGGTGGGGGGTGTTGCACACACGTGCATCAAATAATGAAAAATATACATGCAGCATGCGCAGATGTCAGAAGAACAAAGCACACGCATGTGTGCAGGGTGGTTAAGCCATCCAGTGTATTTCTGCACACTCCTTTGCCGCCTGACTTTGTTGGTACATCCACCTTTACACACGCTTCCGTACGCTTCCTTTAGCAAGCCCTTTAAAGAATTCATATTAAACTGCAGAGGAAGGAAAGCAGGGGGGAGG
>PVHY01034700.1:0-10274 GCA_004024945.1 Uropsilus gracilis | reverse complement strand
GAGGGAGAAGGGGAAGGGAAGGGGGAGGGAAGGGGGAGGGAAGGGGAGAAGCTCACTCAGTCATGAGAAGGAAAATCATCATCACTGACCAGTTACCTGAAATAGGGACCTTCAGTTTGACTCATCCTTGCTGAGAAGGCACAAAGCTATACATGCATAGACAGGCTCCGGCCGCCTGTGTGTGAAGCTGGTCTCATGAACAAAGCTCTTCAAAGCAAGAAAGAGAAAGTCCCATCATTGCATTCATCCATCTCGGGGGATGTGTCATCTGCGGAGAAACCTGTCTCATGCAGGGAGGAGGGTTGACAGCAGCCACTTTGGATAACTGTTGGCCTATGGAACATGCATTTTAATTGTGGTTTTATATTTATTGGTAGATTAAACTCTATTCCTAAACATTAAAAATGTATTTTACCAGCAGCACAGGCATAACTAAGAATGCCATATATATAATATATAACAAATATATATTATATGTTTAGTATAATATATGTTACATTATACATGTTTTATGTATATCTAACATCTACATATTTCTAAAAATAGGAATATGAATAAGACCGTGTTGATATCTCAACAAGCTTGTTCATGAAATGAACATGGAACTGAATGGGATAATGCTTGATGTGACATGTGATGCCAGCTATATCTACACATATGTATGCACGATCCACACCAAAATCATGTGCACAGGTCTACATGTATGCACATATGCATACACAGAGTAGATTAGCACTCTGGGTGGGTCAATGTGCTTGGAAATCTATGCTCATTAGTTCCAGTCACACAATGGAGTCATGAGTTTGGTCAAGCATCCTTCTAGAAGGCATTTGTATTTCAAAAAATAAAGGGGTGTCCAGCTTTATTGGGGTTGATGTTTAAAATTCATTGGTGCTAAGAGGAGTAGATGACCTCCAAAACACTCATGTGCACAGGTTTCATTCAATCAGTTGCAAGAACAAAAGCTGAGCCTTTCAGAAGGAATTCTGCTTCCAGATGGAAACATAGAAATTCTGCCTAAGTCTTCAGCCTTTGCACCATCATTGCTTCCCCGGAGCTCTGAACGTGGCTCGCCCAAGGAGGGAGGCTTGGAATCTATTAAAATACAGTCTCATCTTCAACCTTTCCTCTTCAAAATCCGCTTGTTAATATAGTTCCAGAAATTCATTCGTGCTGTTAACGGCATGCGCTTATTCACACATGACTTCATAGCACTGTCACCAACTGGAAATGTCTGTCCTATCTGGGCAGTCGGTATCATTTCATCTTTCTTTTTCTTAATCCTATTTATCCCAGTTTGTCTATCTCACCCTCCTAGAAAGCACCTTCAGCTTAAACATCATTTTTTTTTCATTTTTTTCCATTGTTATTATCATCAATTTCTTTCAATGGATTTGTGTGTATGTCTATTTCACCCTTCTTGCATTGAAGTCTTAGTTCCTTTGTTTCTGAACTTGCCCTATTTTGGTAAGAGTGGTTAAATGGTAGCTTTCTCATGAAATGTTTCATTTGTTGAAATTGTAATCGAGGTCCTGTGGGTTTTCATTGTCAGTATTCAGGAAATATAGTGCGACTTTATCTTGTCCTTTGTTTGCTTTCTCCATGCTCCAGATACTACAAGTGGCATCATCATCTGGTATTCCTCTTTTTCCTCCTGGCTTATTATGGCTTCGCTTCATCCTAGTTCCATCCATGCTGCTGCAAACAGTGTGTGTTTTATCAGTGCTGGGAATCCAGAAATACCATGAGTGCTTCATAATGACTTTACTTCAAGCAACCTTGTTAGGTTGCCTTGTAAGTGTTAACGTTGCATAGCTGTTGAAAAGTTCATCCATGGTTGTGATGATTATAAATGAAAGTTGTGTGTGGAGTGTGGGCGTGGGGCTCTTCTTCTGGGTCAAGACTTGGGGGAAGCTTTCAAAATCTCACCATTTAGTCTATCTCCAGCAGATTTCTCTTTAAGACTTGATTTATCAGATGATGGACTTGTCTATTCACAGATTGCTAAGGGGAGGTTTTGTGTGCATCCATGAGCAGTGGCTGAATTTTATCAAAAAGCTCGTTTTTATTGAAACCACTGTGATTTTTTTTTTATTCTTTAAAATGGTCTACTACATTAATTTTTCTGGGCAAACAAGACGTTCAAACAGTCTTGGAATGGACTAAAACTTACTATGATGCATTGCCAGTTATTATCATGTGTGTGTGGTGGCAAGTGCTTTTTATTATGCTCACAATTTCATAAAGTTTTCGAACAAATTATATTGGCCATTTGGGAAGTAAATCTTTTTTTTTAAATGATATTCTTTGAAAGAGTATATTTTATGCAATTTCATTTGTATTTGTACAAAATCACCAGAGAATCCTCATGAGTTAAATATTTCTTGTGGACAATTTTAACATTCAAATTTATCAAGAGTTATAGGATTATAAAATATAAAATTTCTCTTAGTGTTAATTTGGGTAAATTTTGTTTTTCTAGATGTGTATCATTTCATTTGCATTTACAATTTTATTTTCATAAATTTGACTATAATTCGTCTCCTTCTGCCTCATTCATTTTTGTAGAATCTATGATGTTATATCATTTACTTCTCCTGATATTAATGCTTTGTATTCAAAATGCTGGTAGAATCCTAGGCATTTAATCACCATTTTCACAAAATCAAGTTTGGTTTTATTATTTTTTCTCTTGTATACTTGTTTCCTATCTCATCATCTTATTTCTATTATCCCTGTGTTTAAGCTTAATTTGTGGTTATTCACTGTTTTTATCTATGTTCTTGAAACAGAATGTGCTTATTAGTTTTTGAGGATTTCTTTCACAAAGTATATCATTTAAGGTTATTTCTTCTCTAAATAGAAATATACTTGCATGCCACATTTTAAGGGCATATGTTTATTATCAGAGTTCAAAATGTTTTCTAATTTCCAGATGATTTCTTTGATGCCTGCCAATTTGGCAGTTTAGCTTAATGTCTTAGGAGCTGAGAATTTACTTACTGTTATTGATTTAGAGCTTTATGCCACTGTGATCAGAAAATAGTCTAAATATAATCATTCCTTTGAAAGAGGCTAAGCTTGCTTTAAGACTTGATGTGTGCTTCCTCTTGATAACTATATTATCAAAAACTATATTATGTTTTAGAAAGGAAATATACATGTTCCTATCCTGGAGTGTTGGATTTTATTTTGTGTTCTTTAATCCCTGTGTTGATAGGCGTGGCACTGGTTTACAGCTCTGTGTGTGATCAGAAGTCCAAGGTCATAGCAATTCAGATGATCTTACCTCAGCACACCCACGGCCAAAGCTCCCGCAGCTGGATGTGGGATTGTGCATGTGCCAATTAATTTAGGCCGTGAATCCTTTCTGGTTGGCCATATTCTTGCTACATTCGCTTACTTGTTCTATCAGTTATTCAGTGAGAGGTTATTAATATCTCCGACTCATAAGGCATTTTCTATTCTCATTTTAGTTCTTTCAATTTCTCCTTTATGTATATCAAAACAGTATTTTATACACACAAAAATGTAACTTTATTTGATTATATATATGTATGTATATATGTATATATATATGTGTATATATATACATATATATAATATATATATATATTACATCATTGTCTACCCCAGGTTCTCCCACCACCTTATCACCCATGAACCATCTTCATCTCTTGTGCCCATCCCTCCCCTGATTTCACCCTCCTCCTCCTCTCTTGCTCTATACCTCAGTTCTATTGACAGTTTTAATTTTTTCTTGTCCATTTTTGTTTGTTGGTTTTCCCTATATCCCTCATACAAGCGAGACCATCCATATTTCTCTTTATCTTTCTGGCTTATTTCTGCTAGTGTGATTCCCTCTAGCTCCATCCATGTTGCTGCAAATGACATAAATTTGTTTTTTTTGATTGAGGAGTAAAATTTCATCATGTACATAGACCACAACATTTTTAGTCATTCCTCAGTTTGGGGGCATTTGCGTTGTTTTCATATCTTGGCTATTGTAAATAGCGTTGCGATAAATATCCGAGTACAGGTGTCCTTTTAAGTTAGTGCTTTTGTATCCTTTGGGTAAGATTCCCAGTAGTGGAATCACTGGGTCAAATGGTAGCTCCATTTTCAGTAGTGTGAGGGTCCTCCACACAGCTTTTCGTAGGATTGGGCCAGTTTGCAATCTCACCAGCAAAAGGAGCACTCTTAATTTGATCTTTCTAGACAAACCCTTCCCTTAGAATATGACCTTCCTCTTTTTCTTCTAATAATACTTTTTGTCTTAGTGTTTAATTTTTTCACATATTTAAGCCAATTTCCTTCAATCAGTGTTTGTAAGCCTGTTGCTTGTCACCCATTCACCTATAGTTGCTTGTGGTGTACCCACATTTTAACAGTGCATTTCATGCACAGTGTTGACTGTTGAGTGTTTTTTTGCTGTTAATCCAATTTTACAGTTTTGATTCTGTCAGAATAGCTAATCATACATTGCATTATAATTACCAAGTATTGTTTATCCACTACAGCTTTTATGCTTGTTTTTTTGTTGAAAGCTGGACATCATACCTGATCAAATATAGGGGTCTGAACACTATCTTTATGTGTTTGTTAGGTGTCTTTCCTCTAGGCAGATTGAGCAGGAGGAACTATATATATATATATATATATATATATATATATATATATATATTATATCATATATATAATATTATATATATATATATATCAGAGAGGAAGCAAGTTCATATTGGTAGTATTATGAGACAGTTTATAGTGAGCCTCATCCACGCCTGGGGTAGTCTGTCAGGTCTAGGGATATTTATACTGTTTCCCTCTGCATTTGTCTTTTTTCTTGGTTTCCTACCTCACTATTTACCATGCTACACTTGTGCTCCAAACCAGCAAAATGAGTTACTTTCTCAACAGAATTGTGTTCTCAGCTCCTGGATTATTTGTCGCATGGAAACACGTTTGCCTCTTGACTTCCAGGAGCTCAAAATATTGGCTGACTTCATTGTTTCTTGATAGTGACCTATGACCTGACTTGCCCCCGACCCCAAGTCAAATTTGTAGCTTCCCTGAAGGACAAAGCAGGCACCTCATGTGACACACTTCTGTGATTCCCTTTCTGAGAGTATCACCCTTGTTTTCCTTGTTATTCCCCAGTGCCTCCAAGTATATGTGGACTTAAAGTTCATCTTGATTTTCTAAGTTTTTTTTCTTTTGAAATTGGGACAGTGATTTGCTGTCATACAGAGACGCTTCATTCTCACTGAATTATCACCTTTTTATATTTTTAAGACAAATATCCATATTTGCAACATCTCTAATCCTTTCCCTAGGAGTTATCACTTGTTGGAACCTGGACAAGACTTTGAATTCTTTATATTTCTCCATGCCTTTGTCAGAGAGTTTAGGCCAGGGCAGCAACCAGCTTTCTTAAAAAGAAACACCTGTAGGCTCTATTACCATAAAATACCCATCACAACTATTCAACTTTGCACATTAATGGAAAAAAAAATCACCTAAGTGGGTGGTTCATAAAGAGAAAATTTAAGAGAAACCAGGTAAATGTACATTCTTCTCAAAGTACATTATCAGCAGGTACAGGAGATTTCATATTATGCATTCAGCATGAATCCTAAAGACAAACAACACATACCTGCTCTTGATAAAGCACTCTGTACAATCGTTCCTATAGTCCTCACAGCAACTGTACAAACGAGACACTTTTAAAACAAGGGACTGAAAGTAGGAACGTGAATCTCTTGCCCTGTCATTCAGCCGTGACGTGGGGAGGTTTGGTGTCCTCCACATTTATACGCTTCCAACTGAAGCATCCACGTTTCCTTCATTGGGGGTTTTGAGAGGTCTAATTTTATTTGTTTAATATCTGATCCTGCAATGGCAGCCATCTGCCAGTATTGTTTTAAGTAAGTCCACATCCTTGGAATTAGCTCAAGCTCTCTTCCATGTCACCTGAATGCGTGGCGAGACAACCATTTTCAATTTCTGCAACTTATTTGCAAATGATCAAACCTCAGAACAACATAAACTATGAGCTCCCTGACATAAAATCCACTGAAAATAATTTATGAAATACCTGATGTGAATTTTAAGGGATGCTAAATATTAAACATCAACGATATAAATTGAGGTCAGGCTGTATGACAGGTTGTCAAGTTTTAGGACGAAAAATTATGCAGATGTGACTGAGTCGGCCTTAATTCTGTGATCATTCAAAGCAATTACGAAAATAGTAAATTAAAGGCTGTGCAAGTCCAAGAATATGCATAGTTTCCAGGAGCCAGGCAGCTTTCTGCTCATTAGAATAAGCAAAGTGAAACATATATTAGGGATTTACCCTGTTACTCTTCCTCTTGTCAAATCACCCTTCCAAAAGTAAGCATCACCTTTCCAGAGAGACAGCGGGGAAGATCACTCTGCTTCTAGCTGATTAAGTCAGTGCTCCCTGGCCTGACGTGAGCCCTGTCAGGAAGAACTGCTCTCATCCCCAGAGGTCCCCAGAAGAATTTAAAATCCAGCTGAGAAGATGCCCCCCCCCCACCCCCGGCTTCTGCGTCACAGGCAGAGACCATGCCAAGACCATGAATTAAAGCTTAACTCCCTCACACCCTATAATCTTATTATCCTCCCCCAAGACACATCAACATTAATAATGATAGCAAATCTATTAATACATGAATAAAAGGATTACAGTCTCATATCTTCACTTATGTAAGAAGAAACTAAGCAAATGCTCAAACCTTACAAACTAGGTTTGTTATAATTTTACTGTGAAGATTTTTTGAAAAAAAATCCTGCGTTACATCCTCAAAGCACAGGGATGTCTCTGGCTTGCGGACATGGATTTGAATGTTTATTCCCTCCAGTGTTGCATTTTCCTGGTGATCAAGCAAGATCTAGCCTGCTCAGGACCCCCCCCCCCCGACATGTGGCCAGTCCTGAGATAGATTCTTCCAGACGTTCTTCTGAGTGAGCCCCGAACATGAACATGACGGCATCTTGGGTCACTGCTGGAGCCAGCATGGACCTGAGAAGTTGTCTTCAAAGATATTTGGACTCAGAGTTGGGAGAACTGTAACCCCAGGTCTCTCTCAAAATATCCATTTGACTTTGGGCAATTAAGCTCGTCTTTCAGAAATTCTGATTCTCAAACTATAACATGAGCATTATGATACCTGTAGATGGAAGGTATCCCATCGGCGCCTGTCTTGGAAAGCATGTACTGGGAAGGGACTGTGTCTTTGGGAAGGATGATTATCGCAGCACTACCTATAATTGCAAAGACAGGGAAACAACCCAAATGTCCCCAAACAGATGAATGGATGAAAAAGATGTGGTCTAGATAGACAATGGAATATTTTTTTAAATTTATTTATATATAAATTTCACAACATTGTAATCTCAAGGATTTGCCCCCCCTCCCTCCCCTCCCTTCCCCCCCTTTCCCTCCTGTTCATAGTTGTGCGTTTCATTTTGGTGCTTAGCTTGTTTTGACTTTCCTCAAGGCTTTTGCTTATTTTTTTTCACGATACCCCATACATTAGTGAAACCGTTTGGTTTCTGCCTTTTTCTTTATGGCTTGTTTCTGCTAATATGATTTCTTCCAAATACATCCATGTTGTTATGAAGTCGTCAAATTTGTCATTTTTATTTGATGAGTAATATTCCATCATGTATATATACCCCATTTTTTTTTCATCCAGTCCTCTGTTTTGGGGCATTTAGGTTGTTTCCATGACCTTGCAATTATAAATAGTGGTGCAGTAAATATCCAGGCACAGGTGTCCCTTTGTACCCACATTGAGGACTCTTTTGGGTAGATTCCCAGAAGAGCAATTGCTGGGTCAAATGGTAGTTCCATTTTCATTAGCTTGAAATCAACTCAAAATGGTTAAGACACTTAGAGATCAGACCTGAAATCATAGCATACATAGAGGAAAACTTGGGCAAAACTCTCCATGAACTACAGAAATCCCTTTCTGGAAACATCTACAGATGGCAAAAAATGAAGGAAAACATAAACAGATGGGACTACATCAAACTAAAAAGCTTCTGTACAGCAAAAGAGACGACAATGGAATATTATTCATCAATTAAAAATGATGAACTTGATGAATTTGAGATAACCTGGATGGACCTAGAAGAAATCCTATGAGCAGAAACAAGTCAGAAAGAAAAAGATAGAAACAAAATGGTTTCACTAATATACGGGGCATAGGAAAAACAAGAAGGTCAGGAGGAAAAGTCAAAACAAGCTAACAACCAAACTAAAGTACACAACTGGGGGTGGGGGGATGAGCGGGAGCAGTCAGGGAGGGGAGGTGGTAGGTGAACCCCGGGGAATACAAACGTGTGATATATATAATTTAAATTAAAAAACAAAAGCATCAAAAAAAATAAAAAATAAAAAACAAAAGCATCATTAGCCTGACTCTGGGAATGCCCTTATGTTGAGTGCACGTGCAAAAACGCCGATGGAGGCCAAACACTGTTAGCTACAGATTTCCCAGTGAGAATGAGTCAAGCTATGGACTTGTCTGCCCCAAATATTTTAGGTAGAGCATTGCTCCATCAGCACTTGCTCTGGCCTCTTGACAATACCTAGAAGCATGCCTGTTTCTTGCATGTTGTTGACGGCACCATTGTAAACAGCGAGGTGACTCCTTCCCGGGTATTTACACACAAATGTCATGGTTCCGTGTGTCGCCCTTGGCCCAGAAGAGACTCCAGACTCCGGTGCCCCCTGCAGATATTTATAGAATAGCCTCTTTTGGGAACAGGCTAAGCAAAGTGACTCCATTTTGTTCAAAATGCCCATTTTGGGAAGGACCTCAGTGGGAAGGACCCACCACATCTGGCTGGTACCACAGCCTGTGTCTGCCTCCTCTTATTCCTGGTTGTTCCTGACAACCATCTTGTCCACCTGATAGATGACGGATGCCAGCATTATTGGAAACCCACAGTTATGGGAACCCACCATTATGGTATCTTGGGAATGGGAACATGTCTGTTACCTGCTTGCTGGCTTCACAATAGGGGGTGGTGATGGTTTTACCCTATCAAAGGTTGTCACAGAGGCTTCTCGGGGGCTCTCTTGCTGAGCTGGCCTGGGGACTCTGATACCCCAGTAATAAACCTGCAGCCTTGAACCCCAATCGGATCCTTGTGTCTTGTCGAGCAGCCACAAGTCCCAACACCTTGCACTCAGTTGGCTCCATAAAGCATCCTGTCACTGAGCTCAGTGATCCATAACCATCCGCCTTTGAGAGATTCCTCAGCTTGGACTTGCTAAGTGAAAGATAATGATTCATTATACCTGTTTGCTAAGCAATTATAGCTGTTTTACGGAGTCATATAAATGAAACATTTGCTTCTGAAAATGACGGCATTGAGATATTCGGATTAAATGTACAGGAACTGCAGAGTCCTGGAGGACTTCAATGGTACTCTCCCTGCTCCTCTGACTTCTGTCCTCCCGTAGGCCCCACAGGGCCTCGCCATCATGAGGGCCTGTGTAGAGAGGGGTCACAGTGTCTGGAGACACAATTCTCTGTCATAGAGAAAGGCTGTAGGCCATCCCTTGCTCACTGTCCAAGCTCTTCCCAAGATGGCGCCTTGGTCCTCTGGTGAACTCAACTTCCCTGGACCCAGGCTGCTCCCACGGTCTTGTCTCACGCGTCACCTTGTTTGACAAAGCCTTTATTTTGACACAGTCTATAGGACACTGTGGCAGAGACAATAAGTCTCGCGTCACCTTGTTTGAAAAAGCCTTTATTTTGACACAGTCTATAGGACACTGTGGCAGAGACAATAAGTCTCCATCAGGGGCTAGGCTGGGGTCCCCGTGAGCAGGCTGGTGAGCCGGAAGGAGCAGCTACTGTGTTCTTTCCGGGCTGTGAGGGGAACTCCTGACTCTGTTTTCCAGTTGACAGGGGTGTCCCCTCTCCCAGGCTGTGCTGTTTCCCACCCACCTGATCAGCGGGTTCTCAGGGCAGGAAGCCCTGGGGGCAAAGATAAGAGCTTGTGCCACTCCCAGGACAGGACATGCATGGGAGATGCCCTCCTAGGCATGAGGATGGAGGCAAGTCCACACACAGGTGAGACGGGTCCAAACGGAACCATGGGCATGGCAGGAGTGGCAGGGAGGAGAGAGAGCAGTGTGGGCATGGCACTGGGGGTGTGCCCCTTCCCTCCCCCTCTCCTTCCTTCCCTCCCCCCTCCCCTTCCCTCCCCCCTCCCCTTTCCCCTCCACT
>PVHY01034699.1:0-10277 GCA_004024945.1 Uropsilus gracilis | reverse complement strand
TGTGGTGTGTATGTGGTGTGTGTGTGGTGTGTGTGTGTATGATGTGGTGTGTGGTGTGTGGTGTGCTGTGTATGTGTGGTGTGTGTGTGGTGTGGTGTATGTGTGTGTGTGTGGTGTGTATGTATGATGTGGTGTGTGTGTGTGGTGTGTGATGTGTATATGGTGTGTGTGTGGTGTGTGTGTGTATGATGTGGTGTGTGGTGTGTGGTGTGCTGTGTATGTGTGGTGTGTGTGTGGTGTGGTGTATGTGTGTGTGGTGTGGTGTGTATGTATGATGTGGTGTGTGTGTGTGTGGTGTGTGGTGTGTGTGGTGTGTGTGTGTGTGGTGTGTGGTGTGTGTGATGTGGTGTGTGTATGGGGTGTGTGTGGTGTGTGCATATGTGGTGTGTGGTGTTAGTGTATGGTGTGTGTGTGGTGTGGTGTGTGGTGTGGGTGTGATGTATGTGTATGTGTGTGGTGTGTGTGGTGTGGTGTGTGGGGGGGTGCGGGCACTCTGGACCTAGTAACATATGTAAAATAACCTCTTTCTTGTCAAGTTGCTGAGACTGTTACATGGCATATTGCTTACACACGCCAGTGTATTCATATTCGCTATCATCTTGATGCTAGGACCGTCCCTGGCACATGGTGCCATAGCGAACCACCTACGTGCTTACTATTACTGTCACCTCTGTCCCTGTCTAATTAGTAAGAATCACAAAGCCAGCATGGTAGCGGCTTCACAAGCATCAGGATGAACAACGCCTTCATTTTGCTACCGCAGAGATCTCCCTGAAGATGAGTTACCTGTCACTGGGACATGGCTGACCTTATAAAGAATCCATAACGAGGCACTTCTGAAAGTTAAAATCCTCAAAGAGGCTTCTTCTAAACAAAGAAGCAGCATAACTTTTTAAAGAGGAAAAGCCAGGTCTTTTCATGTCCCAGTTATCCATAGGACCATCCACAGCCCCTTCTGAAAGGCGTTGTCTGTCATTAAGTGTGGTTTTCTAAAGTGGAGTCTCAGGATTGATTCTGTGTGAGTAAGGAAGGTGGTTTCCTAGCCCTGGAAGAAGTCATTACTCTCTGAGTTTTCAGATCGCCATCGCAAGGCATGTTTTAACGGAACACCCGAGGACGTAAGAGGTAGGAGTTGAAAGTATATTAGGGACCATGGCTTCTTATAATCTTAGACTTTCCTTTCCTCACGTCAAAGGTTCAGCCTAGCTGGATGTTAAGCTCCCCAATCAATCAATGACACGTATTGTAATGATCTGTTCCCTTCAAAGATTTTCAAACACATGCTCGGGGAAGCACAATGATTCGGGAAGCTTGGCCTACATCACAGGGCAAAATCCACTGACTCTCTTGGGCAGCTCCCAAGTGTGGCCTTCAGGGAGGGACACAGGGCCGCCTGCACGCCTGGCTGTGTCCATGCTGACCCTGGGTTGCTCAGTGAAGGTTCCAACACAGAGAGTCTCAAAGATGCTGGACTGTGGCCTTTCTCTTTCATAAAGGAGAAAAAGGATGACAGAGAAGTGCAAGGGACCCAGGCAAGAGAATAATGCGGAAGAAGGAGCTAGAGGACGCACACTTTCTAATTTCAAAGCTTGCTACAGGGGCACAGGGACCAGAGATGTGTGCACTGGCCGGAGGGTGAACACGCACCAGTGGGCCAGAGGTCAGCCACGTGCTGCTGACACGGTGCCTGAACTCCAGTGAAGAAGAGAGGAGTCAAGAGCTGGTGGTGGGGCCGCTGGGCAGTGACAGGCTGAAGGGTGAGATCAGGCTCCTCCCCTTCAGCCTGCATAGGAACTAGCCTGAATGACCGAACATGGAGCTTCCATTCGATCTAGCGATCCCACCTCTGGGCATCCATCCAAAGGGCACAGAGACACTCATTCAAAAGGACACCTGTCCCTGGATTGCAGCACTATTCACAACAGCCAAGATACGGAAACAACCCAAACGCCCCCACACCGACAAATAGCTGAGAACACTGTGGTCTATGTACACAACGGAATATTATTCTGCCATCAAAATCAACACATATGAGGCATCTGTGATGACATGGATGGAGCTAGAGGGAATCCTATTAGCAGAAATCAGTCAGAAAGAAAAAGTCAGAAACCAGAGGGTCTCACCTATACACGGATATAGGGAAAACAAACAAAAGGCCAGAAAAAGTCCGAAATAAGCTGACAGAGATGCTGGGGCAGGTTGCTAGGGGAGGGCAGGGGGGAGGGAGAAATGGGGGAAGGCAGGAGCACAGGAAGATCGAAAGGAGGGTTCTGGGGGGATGGGGTGCACACAGATACACACTTATATGCATGAATATGTAAACAACAAAATGACTGATTTAAAAAAGAAAGAAAAAGAAACTAGCTTAAGAGGAATCAGTCCTAAACAGAGAAGCAGAAGTTAGAGAACTCTCAGAAGAGACGCAAACCACTTTCATGATCCTGGAGTAAGTCATAAATTCTTATACATGACACAAAAAGCACAACAACAACAGCAAAAAGACCAACTGGATCTCATCAGGTTAAAAAGAGGAACCCCTGTCTTTTCAGTCTCTCGACATTCTTCTCGCCTCAAAAGTTGATATTTTTAACGGTCAGGGTGTGGGGGTGAACCCCGGGGATTACAAAGATGTGAAATTTATATATAAATAAATTACTTGGTTATAAAAAATACTAAAAAAAAAAAAAAAAAGACCCCCCCCCCCGGAAGGCTGGGAACTAGACGCACATCTGATAGGCGTCCAGCTTCCAAAATAGAGAAAGAACTTTCCCAAGGTCTGGAACAAAAGGACGAGTCCATTCAAAACAGGCAAAGTCTAGACATTCCTGTCAAGACAGACAAGCGGCTGAGACACGCACGGGAAGACGCACGGCATCACTGAGCACCAGGGAAGTACAAATCAGAACCACACGGAGGCCGCCCGACGCTTACAGAAATAACCAGTGGAAAGTAAGTGCTGGTGGTGAGGCAGGAACGCGGAAACCCTCACGCTTCGTTGGTGGGACTCAAAAAGGGTGGCCAGTGTGGGAGAGACTCTAACAGTTGCCCAAAAAGTCCACCCGGAATCACACGTGGCCAGTAGGACAGATCCCAGGTCTGGACCCCCGGGAACAGAGAACAGGCTTTCGAATAAAGACCTGTATGTGCTGTTCACGGCAGCCCTAGTGACAACAGCTGACAGCTGGAGCCCACCCGGACGCCCGCAAGGAATGTGGGATAAGCCACAGCGGGGGTGACTCCGGCAAGAGCCTTACGCCGCGTCTGCACACTCACTTCCACGCCCCGGGTGCAAGCCGCCAGCACCCGCCGCTGGCTGACTATGGGTGGGCAGGACGAAACCCACGTGGCAGCGGACAGACACAGCTCACACCTGCCTCCCTCAGGGGTCACCAAGCTGCCAGGCTGGACACAAAGCAGGCTTAAACAAGCACAGCCATTACTTCCCCTTAACTCTGAGCATCTGCGCTCTGGCTAGACGCTGGATGGCCGAACCTCAGGCACTGGAGTGTCGGCTCTTTCGAGCTTTGCTGGGCACAGAGCCTGACTGGGATGGATGTGGCAGGAGGCGTGACCGGCACATGCTCCTTCAAGCCTCGACTTACTTGATCAGGAGGCTCTGGCCGTCGATGGCCTCGCCGTCGCCCACGTCGTACTTGCTCGTCAGGTAGAGAGAAATCTCGGTCTTGGAGAGCTGGCTCAGGGTGCTGGTCTTGTTGGGGTCATTGGGGTCGACAGCACCTTCCCCTGAAGAAAAAAAGCTGTCACTGCCCAGCTCACCCACGTGACGGTGCATGTGACCAGCTAGGGTTCTGGGGCCAGGGAGGAGAGCAGTGTTCACCAAAGGACCCCCTTCTAAGACAGACTCATGCCATCCATGACAGCATGGATGCAGCTGGAAGGAATCATGGGGGCGGAAATAAGCCGGAAAGGAAAAAAGAAATAGGGGATGATCTCTCTTATACGTGGGATAGAGGGAAAACAGACAGACAGACAGACAAGAAAAATTTAAAACTGTCAACAGAACTGAAGTATAGAGCAAGAGAGGGGGAGGAGAGGCAAAATTGGGGGAGGGAGGGCACAAGAGATTAAGATGATGGTTCACAGGTGACAAGGGGGTGGAAGAACCCAGGGTAGACAATGATGTAAAATAAAATAACTAAAAAAAAATCCCATTCCAGTGCATGAAGTGCCTTTTTATTAATTTCTTTTTATTGTTTATTTTTTCAGACACTAAGTCTCGCCATGTTGCCCCAAGTTGTCTCGAACCCGGCAGGCTCAAGTGATCCCTAGCCTCAGCCTCCCAGGTAGCTGGGATTAGAGGCACGAGCCACCTTACCTGGCTGGAAGGGCCTTTTTAAATCACAGATTTAGATATTATAAAACAACATGGGGTAGATATTCAAAACATGAAGAATTTACTAAAAGAGAAACGTTAATATAAAAAAACCCTTAGAGAAGAGCAGGGGATTTAAATTTTTTTTGAATTGATTGCATACACACAACACTTTTTTTCATTGTTGTTTATCTAAGGTTCTCCCACCACCTTATCGCCTGTGAACCATCTTAATTGCTTGTGATCATCCCTTCCCCAATTTTACCCCCTGCCCCTTCTCTCCAGGAGGGATTTCTAATAACTGATCCTGCAATGCTTTTTTCTTTAAGACACAGGCTGATTTATTTTTAATTTTATCATTCAAAATTGATTGCATATATATTTTTTACATCATCGTTTACCCCGAGGTTCTCCTATCACCTTGTCACCCGTGAACCATCTTAATCTTGTGCCCTCCCCCTCCTCCAATTTATCCTCTCCCCCTCTCTTGCTCTATGCTTCAGTTCTGTTGGCAGTTTTAATTTTTCTTTGTCCATTTGTTTGTTTTCCCTCAATCCCTCACACAAGTGAGACATCCATATTTCTCTTTTCCTTTCTGGCTTATTTCTACTCACATGATTCCTTCTAGCTCCATCCATGCTGTGAATGACCCACGTCTGTCTTTTTGATGACTGCATAATATTCCACCGGGTGCAGAGACCACAGCGTTCTGACCCATTCAATGATAAATATTTGATGTGAGTTTACCTTCAAGAACCTCACACTGATTTACATCCTTGGACACGATAATGATAATGTAGGCAAAGATGAGTGCTGCTATTGTCCTTTAAAAATGGAAGTATCAAGTTCTCCCTGTGCAGCAGCTGAGGGTGGGAGGTGCTCACCCAGGAAGGATTCCACACTGGGCACATCCCCCAGCAGCTCCAGCAGCTCGTTCAGCAGGTCCTGCTTCTCAGGTGCGATGGCGTCCTGGTGCTCCAGCAGCAGCTACACAGGGACAGACACGGAGCAAGCGCTCAGCGGCTGACAGATGGACATGGTCACCTCGCCTCCCACACTCCCGGTCCTCAGTATCACCTGAACCTTAGATGCTAAGACATTCCCGTATCACTCGAGTATCATAGCATCAGTTAAATCTTTTACTTTATTCGAATAATTTACTGATGTCTATGTTTCACATCTTTGTATTCCCCGGGGTTCACCCACTCTCCCTGGCCCCTCTGCCTTCCCAACCCCCCACCCCCCCAGGCCCAGTTGTGTAGCTTTGTTATTGGCTTGTTTTGGTATTTCCTCCTGGCGTTTTGTTTTTCCTGTGTTCTCTTAAGTCCTGGACCATGACATCCGTGTGAATCTTAGAGCACTTGCTGAAGCCTGAGACCCCCAGGCAGCTTCCATTAGCCGATCAGGGGTGGGGAGGGGCGAAAGATGCTGAGAAGACTACAGGTAGCCAGACCCCATAAGCCCTCCCAGGCAGCCTGGCTGCAGCCAAGCTGGGCTCCTCCACCTCTGGAGGCAGAGTCTGCGGTGGGGAAGTCATTCATGGAGCTCGTGGGGAGTGCACAAGGAAGTCTGAGGTTTGCAGGGTGGGAGACCTCACTGCCCCAGATGCTGCCTTCCTCCAAGAAGAGTCAGAGGTGAGCATGCTGCTGGTGTCTTATGAGCCAGGACAGAAAACGTTCTACATTCTTGGGGAGCAGCAGGTTGGGGGGAAGCCAGATAGAACAAGACACCTGCTTCTAGCAGGCATGGTGGCATGCACCTGTAGTCCAAGTGCTGGAAGGCAAGAGGCCTAGGATCGCTTGAGTCCAAAGGTTCAAGATGACCCCAGGGATCATAGCGAGACTTGGTCTCGAAGAAGCAGCCAGGCATGGTGGTGGGTGCCTGTAATCCCAGCTACCTGGGAGGCTGAGGCTGGGGATTGTTTGAGTCCGTGGAATTGGGACTACCCGGGCAACATAGCGAAACCTAGCCTCAAAAAAAAAGACAAAAAGACATCTGCTCTGTTTGTCTCCAATGAGAACAGTGTTTCCAGAGGATGGAGCCAGCACCTTAGCGACAGGAAACAGAATTTTAGCTGTTTTGAAAAACTATCTTCGAAGACTCCGAATAGCGAATCGCGGTGATGAAATGAGACTG
The DNA here is from genome assembly GCA_004024945.1 of Uropsilus gracilis. Classification (NCBI taxonomy): domain Eukaryota; kingdom Metazoa; phylum Chordata; class Mammalia; order Eulipotyphla; family Talpidae; genus Uropsilus; species Uropsilus gracilis. The sequence continues at coordinate 3,808 of PVHY01034699.1, read as the reverse complement.
TTGCCATTTTCCTTTTCCATTTTCGCCACAGCTTTGCGAGCATCCACATCCGCAGACCAGCCGATTCCTTGGCTGACAACAAGGTGATGGGTTTTCTGACGCTTGGAGACTGGAGTAGTCCGCACCATCACCTAGTGCCAAGAAATGTCCATCGACCATGTACCCGCCTGCATGCTCAGCGCTCACCGTTTTATCGGAGACACATGACCTGATCCAGCTGGCTCCTGTGTTTCCCTCTCAGACCCTCAAGGCTTGACCCTGGTCTCTGATGGCTTCCAGCCATTTCTGTGCAGAACGCAAGGAAGGGGACCTCCCTCCTGGCGCCGTTTGCTGGAGAGACCATCATTTCTCCATGGAACTCTCTTAGCCTCCTCTTCTTGGAAACAAACCGAACCTGATTCTGAGGGTGAGTTTCCAGCCTCTTCGTTCTGTCCCACGGATCAGGACGTGCATCAGGACGTGCGTCCTACGCTAGTACCACGCGGCCCGTACATCCTCCTTTTCCTCTTGTCCGCTTTTTACTTGGTTACGACCTGCAGCCTCAGCTCAGCAGGCGAGGGTGCAGCTGTTCGGCTACAGTGCCCTTCACCCCTGACATGACAACGACTGACTGGGATCTTAGGAGAGACAGGAGGTCTCAGAGGCGCGGCCCCACCAGCAGCCCACCCGGCGGCACGCTTTCCATTCTGTTGATTCGCTGTCACAGTTTCTGCGTAGCGGCACCTGCCAGCTGCCCCTGCCGGAGTGGGGACCCCATCCTTTGAGCAGAGCAGCACCACCCGCCCTGCTTCTTCAAGGTGAGGTGCTTCGAAGGACACCAGAAACCAGAGGTGACCGGCCAGGCACGGGAACCCAGCAGGCAAGACGGACACGGTCACCTTCTTGCTCTCTGGAGCCCCAGGCGGCCGAGTGGCTGCTGTTTCTGGAAGGAACGAAGCAGCAGCTGCCTCCGCCCTCTCCACGGTCACCAGAGCACAGGCTGCCCTGGGTTGTCCCTCCACAGGGCCCACACAGAGGCTCGCCACGGGCCTGAGCCACGGGGGCATGCGCCACGCCTGCTTCTGCCTGGGCGGCCGCCTGGCCCAAAACAGGTGAAAGCTGCCATCCGGTGAGCGCACGTGGCTGCACTGGTCTCCAACTTAACACAGCAAAGTCACCTGCATGGCCCTGAGCTGGGCTTCCGGAAGCGGGTTCTGCTTTCAGCTGTTGTTGCGAGAAGGGACAGGGCATTTCTCCCTAAGGAGACGGAGTCTTGAGACGGGCACGAGGCCACTTTCCTGGCAGGCCGTGGCCCAGACGCTCCCCCTGAATGGCAGAAGCACTGTCTTCTACATGGGACGCTGCCCTGCAGCTGTGCGGCCAGCGGGGGGATGGGTGGGGGTGGGGGTGGGGCGAGGGGGTGAGGGGTGGGGGTCTGGTATGAAAAGATGGGCACTGCTGAATACAGTCTGCTGGGGACAGATGAACCGAAGTGACTCCATTATGTATACAACCTCCATGTGGAAGCCAGCGTCCTCTCCCGGCCCTCGATGGACAGGACCCGCCACGGCTGGCCGCCCCACAGCCTGGTTCTGCCTCCCCTTATTCCTGGTTCTTCCCGACAACTGTCTTGTCCACCTGACGGAGGATGGACACCAGTATTGTCCCCCGATGGAGGATGGATGCCAGCATTACTGGAAACCGTAGTTACGGGAACGCATCCTCCACCTGCTTCCTTGCTTCCCCATGGGGGGCGGGGGTGGTGTTGCCCTATAAAAGACTGTCACAGAGACGGCTCGGGTTCTCTCTTGCCCACCTGGCTTGGGGACCTGGTGCAGCAGTAATAAGCCTGCAGCCTTGAACTTTAATTGGCGTCCTTGTGTCTTGTCGAGCGGCCGTGAGTCACAACATGGACCAATTTGCACGCTCAGCAGAAAACTACTTTTGTGGGTGGCCTGTCCCTAACCCCCCGCCCGAACCTGGTCATCTCAGACTGTCCTATTCTGGCTCCTTAACTTCTGGACATTCACTGTCCTTTTCTTAAATAAACTTGCCTCGATCACCCCCCCCGAACCCTCCCCCCCCAATATATTTCTGCAAATGGCACATGGCTGGACTTCTTCCCTTGAGGCTGTGGTGTTGGAAGGAATAACGCTCATCCCTTCACCCTGCCCACGCAGCCCTCTGCCCCCAGTCAGAACCGCCTCTCCAGGGTTCCCTGGGGGCTTGCGACAGACGCCCAGGGGGGTCCTGCTGTCACCCTTGCCAAGGGAAACCAAGAGTAATCCAATCCTCCTTCCAAACCCACTCGGGGACTTGCGTTTCTGAGATGAGCATATGAATCATCTGGATGGTTAAGTGGGGGCCGGGCAGCGGTTCTGAGAGTCGCTCTGCCGGGTCCCCCTTGCGGTGCACATGACTGGGGGCTGGCGAGGCCTTGACGGGTGTCCAGACCTGGAGCATGTGGCTGAGCTAGCCACAGGCCCGGGAGCCACATCCAGCCTGACCGCAGGGCTCCTCTTGGCGGCCGAGGGCCAGAGCTGCTCTAGACAGTCCGACCTTCGGAGATCTAAGTTCTTCAGAAGATGGGTTTTGTCTGTTCTTATCAAAACAGCATCCCCCCCCCCCCAGATCTCCTGACGCTGAGACTCTCCGCTCACGTGCACAGCCACTGGGGCTTGGCCACGCCAAATGGCGCGCTGCCCACCGCCCATCCCCAGGGAGAGGGCTCCACACGTGTGTGTGGCAGACGGCGGTGGCGGCTGCGTTTCCACCAGGTGGACTTCACAACGCAGCACAGACAGCGCGCAGGTGTCGGCAAGTGGGGGTGTCAGCAGGTGGGGGTATCGGCTGCTGCTGCCCACACCTTGGGCAGCCTGTCGGCCCCCTGCTTTCTCATGTCCACGTGTTAGGGTAGAGAGAGGCCCCCCTGGGAGAGCTAAGGGGATGTGTGAAAGGGGGAGGAAAGTCCGTAGAGTCCGCCCGGCCTGAGGCTGTAAGCCCAGCCTCTGCAGAGACCTTGTGAAGAGCCAGCTCCCCTCATTAGGGAAAAGGCAAGTCGCTCACGTCCAGGAGATGGGCACCAGCTCCCAGAGCCCTTCAGGAGGCAGCTTTAGCTCCTGCTTACAGTGAGCCTGGCGAGGCCACGATGGCTCAGGCCAGCAGGGTCTGCACCACGGCACTCTGCAACGCCCCTCCCAGCCCCACTCACTGAGTGCGTGCTGATGATCTCCTCGATGGAGATGTAGATGACCGGCTTGCTGACCATCACCAGGTCGGTGTATTTGTCCATGTTGAACTTCTCTTCTGGCTCAGGGACGTTGCAAGCTTCCTTGAAGTATTTCCTAGCAACGACAGAAGCAGGCACGTTTGCGGACGAGACAGCTCCACGCAAACAGGACGTCCTGAACCATGATGAAGCCCCCACCCCCACCCCCATACGTACAGGATCTGGACAGACGCTCCCTCCCGGGCTGGCTTCGAACCCTGGGATGGGATCAAGGTCCTGAGTGGCCAGCTCTGCCACAGACCTCGCGGGCAGGAAGTGCCTGGGCTCTGTGAGAGTCGCCGCCATCAGACACGGCCGAGCAGCTGTCAGGAAGTCATTTAAGTGACCCCCCCAGACACTGAAACAAAAATGCCAAGATGCTTCTTGACCTCGAACTATGTCTTGACAGAGAAAACAAACCAAAACAACCCATCAAGTCTGCTGCTTGAGATGGCACGCACGCCTGGGCCTCGAGCCCCTCCCAGCCCTTCGAGGTGCCTGTGACCAATGTGACAGAAGCTGGAGCTCAGCCTCCTTTGCTCTCAGCTGATGCGCACAAGT
>PVHY01034698.1:0-10255 GCA_004024945.1 Uropsilus gracilis | reverse complement strand
GGAGATGAGAGTGGACAAATAGCTGTGACCCTGTGTGTTAAGGGTTATGGAGACATGAGCTGGGCACACAGTGGGTTCTTCTGTGAGATATGCTGGTTATCAAGTAATGGAAAAGCCAACAGTAGTGGCTCAAGTAGTTTTTTGTAATTTAATGATCTTACAAAGAGGATATAGGGGGGGAGATGTTGCAGAGGTTAGCAAGACATTCAGTGATGCCAATAAAAGCTGAGCCTTTCCTCTTCTGTGTATCACCCTTGGCCATTTGGACCATTTCCTTAACTTATTGTCTAGTGGTCGCAAGATGGCTGCCAGAACACCAAACATTACATCACATACCATAAAATTCAAACTGAGAAGAAGAGTGTGGGGTGAGGCAGAAAAAAATATCTCCTAGAAGTATTCCCTCCACTAGCAATTTTCCTTTCACATTTCAGTGGCCAAATCTGGGTCACATGGAGAGGTGAGACTAGGCCTTGCTTCACCCCAGGAATGGGGGAGGCTCCCTAGTTTGAATCTGTTGCTGTGGAACAAATCTAGGTTCTGTGAGGGGTGGGCTGCGGGGTGGGCAGCTGTGTTCGTCTACCATTCTCTGGCCAGTGGCGTGGGGTCTGGGTGGTAGCTGGACTTAGGACTGGGACACAGAAAGTCCAGCTCTGAGCCTCTGCCCCTCAGGCTATGTGATTTGGGGAGAAGATGAGCTGCTCTGGGCACAGTCTCCTCCCCTGTGGCCCAGGGATGGGGAGGGCACAGCTCCTGGAGGACGGAGGAGATGATGCCTGGGATGGGGTTTGTAGGCCCTTTCTCAGGGTGGGTGTAAAGAGCTGTCAACTACTGTGGGGTGAAGCCCCTTGTACAGACACAGGCCCACAAGCCTCCTCTGTTCTGTGGCAGTCCTGAGTGACAGTGGCAGGGGAAGCCGTCACACGCAAACACCCACTTATGCTAGAGCCTTTAGCTTGCCCTTGTCTGTGTCACCCTTATAGTCACCCATGAGGCGGGAGCCATGTCCATCCCTTTCTGCTGAGGACTTGGTGGCTCAGGGAGGGGGCCCAGTAGAGTGAGGGCAGTGGGGCTCCAGGATCTGCAGGCAGCCTGCTAGCCACAGGGCCAGGGTGAAGCTGGACAGGCAGGTGCTGGGATGATGTCTTCCCACCCTCCAGACCACCCGAGCACAGGCCAGTGTCTAGTCTGCCCTCCTCCTGAGCTTGCTCTCTCCCCTCCCGGGGCTCCAGTGCCCAGAACCTGCCCTGGCCTGGGAAGATTTGCCTGCCGTCCTCCCAGCTGCCCCTCCTACCCAGGAGGATGCACGGACACGCTTCATGTCATCTGTGCTGGGACACGCAGACATCAGGCTGGTGTTGCTGTGTCCTGGTCATGAGTTGGTGATGTGCATTCTTGGGGAAACAGTCTATGCGTATGCAGAGCAGAAGCCTATGCTAATGAGGGGTAATTACACTCTGTATTTATAGTTTATCAAAATATGCAAAACCACTCCTGACCATTACGCACCTCCGGGTGTGCACATCGCAGTTTAGCAACCACTCGAAGGACTCCTGGCACACGTGGTGACAGTGTGGGCACCGCGTGGAAGATGAACTGTGCAGCCAGTCCTGCTGGAGGCCCTCCCTCTCAGCCCTGCCTCCTCTACTGGAGCAGCAAGAGGAGAAGGGCCTGGAAGCCACAGATTCAGCTTTAGAGTCTCCCTCAGCAACTTGTCTTGTGCGACTTGGGCAAAAGGCTTAACCTCTCTGAGCCTCATCAGCTTTCCCTTCCCTCTTGTAAACCAGCTAAACTAAACTAATCCTGACTCCATGGGGTGACCATGAGGATTTGATGAGGGGACCTCAATGGCAGGTGATCCCTGGGTTTGCATGACATTTCCAGGCAGCACTTGAGGGTTGGGATTCTGGCCAAACCCAAGGCCTCTCTGAACCTCGGATCCCCATCAGTGACATGGTGGCTGTAGCAGTATCTGATTGATGGGACGTTGTAGGGGCCCTAAAGTATAGTAAGTGCCTGGTTCACAGGGTGCCCTCGGTAGACAGTAACTGGGATGTTGCCACTATTGTTGTCATCAGCATTATTCATGCAGGCCCATGTCCCTGTCTTGTCCCTGGCAGGGGTTCAGATATAGTAAAGGGGACTCTCAATAGAGCAGGATAAACGGGGACTATTCAGGTCCAAGGCCCAGTTCTACCAGTTGGGCTGTGTAACCTTAAACAAGTTTCTGAACCTCTCTGAGTTTCAGTACCTTCATCTGTGCAGGGAGAGAACAGTGCTTCCATCATAGGCTTGTTCACAATGAAGCGGATGAGTGCATGTTAGGTGGCTAGCACAGTGACAGGCACATGGCGCCAGCTTTTCCTATCCCAGGCCTAAGGGGGGCTGGTCTTTAGGGGCCTCTGAGTCTTCCCTTTATGCCACTGTAGCAGTCCTGGGTGACAGTGGCAGGGGGAGCTGTCACACGCAAACACCCACTTGTGCTGGAGCTGCATGTGGAGATGAGAAACTAAGGCCAAGAGGCATTTGAGAACCAGACAGTGTATGACCCTGGGACTGCACACAGGGGGGATATCATGGAACAGGTCATCTGAAGTGGAGTCGTGGTGGGCAGGGCAGATGCCCAGTGCACTGGGGGCCAGAGACGAGGGAGCAGCTGCAGCTGGGACAGTGGCTCGGTGAGGCTGAGTGTCTTGTAACAGGGACCTTCCTCCTGATGTCAGGTGTGTGTTCTTCCTGCGGAACATCTGGAAAGCATAAACATGGGCACAAAAGTGTACAAATCAATCAGCAACTATCTCACCTCCCGATATGGTGGTTTCACAGATGAATGCTTTTCTTTATTCCTTGCTCTTCTCATGTGCAGGTAGCTATCTTCATAAGCAATTTCATGTTGCTGTGACTGTCAGGATAAGCTAGGATGTGATGTGATAACAAACAGCCCTCTCATCTGACATCCAACAAAGGTTACTTTGCGCTTGTGGGACTTGCCCCCTGGTCAGTGAGGGGGGCTTTGCTTGTGACAAACAAACTGGCTGCTGGGGCACCACTGCCTTCATGTCCCAGCATGAGCCCTGCCCTCACAGTGGCAAGAAGAGAAATAGGGGAGCAAATACCACCTCTCCTGTGCTCCCTCCTAGAAGGGGTGCTTGCTGGCTGTTGAAAATTTCCCCAGACGAAGGTGGGGGTCTCCTGATCTCCCTGACATGAGGGCCATGGATACCTTTCTTCTGTGTGACTGGGTATTCATGAAGTTCTCATGTGGGGGAGAGAATGGGGTCTTGGGGACCCCCAGCTGTGTCCTCCATAGGCAACACTACAGATGGGCATCTTGCTTACCTGAATCTCCATTCTAGCAGGTATTCCTTGTATATCCCTTGAAGTAGTTCATTTGATTAATGTTTCATAGTTCATTTAACTAATCTATTTATGTAAGTTGGAAGGTTTCCTCTTTTTACTATTAAATAGCACTGCAGTCAACATTTTCATTCTAATCTTTCGATTTTTGGTTAGAATAACTCCCTAGAAGGAGATGTTGGAGGAAACAGTTGCCTAATATCATAGAGTCAATAGTCCTCAGCTCCTGTTTCATGGAGACCCAGTTCTGGAGCCCTCTGGAGCCCTTGATCAAGTCCCTACCCCGCCCCAACCTCCCCCCACAGCTCCTGCCTCCACTTCCTGCTGTCACTATCATCACTCCTGGACTGTGCAGTGGCTCCTGCCTTGTCCCTGACTCCACCCTGGCCCTACAGGTCCTGCTCTGAGGGGGCGCCCTCCTGAGGTTTCCCCCAACCCCTCCCTCTGGGCACAAGACTGCCAGAGAGATCTTTGAAACCAAAACTGTAACAAGCTTCAGAGATTTTAGGAAGGTCCCTGAGTTCCTGATGCAGCCTCTATAGCCCAGTGCAGTCTGGTTCTGCCCTCTCTGATTCCCCAGTTCAAGGTGATCCAGTCACACAGGCCTTCATCTGTCCCTCAAACCTCTGAGCTGTCCATATGTTGTTCCCTTGAGCTGACACACCTTCCAGGGCCTCTTCCTGGGGGAAGTGAGAGGTCCTTGTGGGCAAAGGAGGCAATGAGGGGCCATAGTGAGTCAGTGAGCCAGTGTGGACAAACCCTGTATGTGCTGGAAGTGAGCAGAATGCACTCACCTTGCACACAGATGCAGGGAGTCCGAATGGAAGCAGAAATCACCTCCTTGGCAGATGAGGCCTGATGAGAACCGGTTACCTGCAGCTGTGAGTCATCAGGCCACATTCCCTCCTTATCCCTGGGCCACCAGAATGTCCCTGCTGGAGCTCCGGGGTGAAGGGTCAGATGTGGGCCCGTCCTCTCCCCTGGCTCCCTTCCTGCTGGCCTGGAGCCTTTCCTGACCTTGCCTGGTTTTGCACTGAACAGTCTGCATTCTTGATTGGTGGTTGGCCTGTTTTCTGAGTGGGGGGCTGTGTGGGCCCAGGGCCTCCAGGTTCCATGGAGAAAAGGGAGGAAAAGAATTTGCATCGCTGGAGATGGGGAGGCTGGTCTATTAGGACATGAATGGAAACAAGCCTTAGTTAAGAAATAATTTGCTGAAATGACTCATACCATCTCCCTGTAACTACCCCCATGTTCCCCGGCCGCCCCCTCGCTCTCTTCTCCCGCCCCTTCATGAGGCTCCAGTATTTCTTCCCTTCTTTTTTGCTTAACTATCAGACAACACTTTTTGCCACATCATTTTCATAAAGATCCTCCAGGGAGAAACACAGCGGAGCTGAATGTGTGGCCCTTTCGCAGGAATGAAAGAAACCATTTTGCAAATTGCAGGAAATGATTAGAAATTAGAACAGCATCTACGTCAATTACAGCTGGAAAGAGATGGAGAGAAAGGTGGTCTGGGCGGGGGTGGATCGGGGTGCAACATCCTCCTCGGTAATGGGAGCAGTGTGGGCAGTGGAGGGAGCAGTGTGGGCAGTGGAAGGAGCACTGAACTGGGGAGACACACCCCTCCCACCCCCCCATACACACACACACACACACACACATACACACACACACACCTCTCCCACCCCTCCTGGCCTCCACCTGCTTACAGCATGCACTCACACATTCTCATATTCTTCTTACACACAGATACGTCCACCTGGCCATGGCCAGAGGCAGAGGTGGCTGCAGGAGCCTGGTCTGCAGGGAGGGTGGGCCCACAAGGCAGAGGGGACCTGGGGCTGTATCCTCCCCTCCCCCGTGCCCTGCCCTGCTGTTTTTTGGAAAGAGATAATGAAGAGGGTGGAATTGATCCTCCTGACTGTGCCACTACCCTCACGCTCTAGAAATTCTGGGATGACTTCTGCTCCTGGTGCTCCCTGCACTGGGGCCCCTACTCCAAGTGTCCCTGCCCCAGCCAACAAGCACAAGATACCCCTTGCTCTGACTCCTGGTTGCGTGAAGGGCTCAGATGACATACATCACAGACAGGACCTGAATCATGTGAGGCAGGGTAGGCCTGGGAACAGCACACACCTGCTGGGCCAAGGAGTTACAGGGCACCAGTGAGTCAGCAGCTAAGGTCAGGCTGGTATCTGCTGGTTCTTGACCTGAGGACTGGCTTTGGAGAGCAGGGGGGCAGTCATCCTGGCAGGGAGGGGAGACGAGCAGAGAAATGGGCTTTAGAGGGAATGGAACAGAGGGAAGCGGGAGCTCCCGGCAGGCGTGGGTCTGTGAGCGACTGTCTGGCGAGGGTGCCAGGCTGTGGTGAGACAGGGTGTTTTGTAAGTTCCTTGAGATACTCCCCCTGCCCTAACACACTCACACACATACACTCTCTTCCTAAGCCAGACCGGATGGTTTTCTGTCACTTGCAAAGAGTCCTGTCTCAGACACCAAGGAAACCTATTTATTTTTAAAACTGCTTTAAAAAAAAAAGCACCATTATCAACAATGAATGTCTCTCGCTCACAGAGGCCTTGTCACATATGAGGAACGAGGCGTTCACGAACTTCTATGAGAGCTAAACCCACAATCTGGGCACACATTTGTTTGACAAGTGATAATTAACTGCTGACAATATAATTTCAGCCTGGATGCAAATGTGGTTTTCATTAAAAAGTAATCAAAGAAGAAGATATATGAATGGCCAATGAGTGCAGGGAAGGATGCCTCCCATATCATCCGTCATCAAGGAAATGCAAACACAGCCACAAGGAGATGCTGTCACATGCCCTCTGAAACAGTTGAAATTAAAAAGATGGAAAATAACAAGTATTGGCGAGGAGCTGGGAGAATGGTGTCCTCATGTATGGTAGGGGACACGCATTTGTGATGACAGTGGCAATAGCTTCCCCAGTGACAGGCCCTTCCACCCCATTTACTCAAGATCTGGGGCCAGATCCTGAGAACTCAGTGCTTCTGCTGAAAAGATGTTCTGAATAGGTGCTGCCATCCACCCCTCTCTGCGGTGAGGGGCTTTGCAGACACAACACTGGAGTTATGTGTCTTCTGTGCCCCATAGACCAGAGGCTGCTGTCAATAGGTGGCTCAGCCAGTACAGCAGAGGGAAGCTGAGGTTCAGAGATGTGATCACTTAGTCAAGGCAACACAAGTGGAGAGGGGCAAAATGGGAGCGATGTAAACTCTGAGCTGCCTGACACCCAGATCTGCGTCCTTTGTCCTTTCCTCTAGGCGACCCAGCTCCTCCATAACTCAGTTGTCTCATCTGCAAAATGGGGGCAGTGATGGTACTTAACTCCTGAGCTTGTGGTGAAGGTTAAATAATTGAATATGAAGATCAGCCCCTGGGCCATAGAAACCTCTCAATCCACGTGAGTAATCCACACTTAGGATGAATTCATTCAGACAGTGAAAATAGCACTAGGCCGTCTTCATTCCTCTGCCAGTGGGACCAGTTGGTTCTTCCCTTTCATTATCTCTATGTCCCCCAAGTGTTCTGTCTTGATCTCCCATCTCCCATTTACAAGGGGCACCTATGACCTCAAGAGCTATGTCCTGGCCCAGGCAGGGCACGTTCCTTGGAGGGTGGACCTCTGAGAAGCTAAGTTTCCTATGACACTAAAATATCCAGAAACCTCTATTTTAAACAGGGTGCTGCCCGATCGTCCCTGTGGGGAATCAGAAGACTCTACCCCAATGGGGCAAGAAGGGTTTAAATGTCCACCTGGCTGTATGAACGGAAACGTGGTCTCACTTTGGAGACCCCTCCTGTCAATCCCTCTTCTTTTGCGACTCTGCCCCTGCGAGCCTATGCTGAACCAGGCCCGCTGACACTCTCCTTAGGGAGAGCTGAGCCCTGCTTCCCTCTTGGACTGTCCTTCTCCACCTCCCTGTCCTCAGGAAGCAGCGAAGTCCTGGAATTGGCAGGCCTGAGGGTACATGGCGTCCTGACACGGGGACCTGGGGCAGCCCAGTGCCTGTCCTCCTGGGGCCTGCTTCTCCCTCACCCTTCCTCCAAGGGGACTCTACAGGGAGCTGTCCCTGCGGTCTGAGGTGCTGTGTCAGGATCTGTGTGGTTTCTGCAAATGTTTGTCCTTAGGCAGCACCCCTTGGCTGCTTGTTCAGAGCACCCCTATACCTCATGCCCCATTGTCACAGCTCGAGTCCTTGTTTTCAGGCCCTAGATGTCAGAGGCAGCTCAAAGGAGAGGAGATGGGGCCCAGTCAGCAGACACTGATGGGGTGAATTGAAGACCAGGGAGGGTAACAGGAGCTGAATATCACAGGACTATTTAACAAACCAGTGGTTTATATTTTATAAACCATTTGGTTGATAAAAGTTTATAAAGCACACATGATCTAATAAGTTAATTTGTTCCTCTAAGTGACATCAGCACAGATGCAGATCTGGAAGCAGAAATGAATAAACCAAAATGGGGGGCAAGGGATTAGGAACAGAGGGGAGTGTGTGAATAACACCTACTGTGTGAATAACACCCACTGTTTGCAGATACTGTACTAGGTGCTGAGACCAATCCCCACCCTCAGCCTGGTGGGGAAGAAATACATGTCAAGGGGAGACCCTGTTCCCAACCCCCGTAAGTGATGTGCCCTGTACTGTGGGAACTTGAGGGAAGTCACCAGCTTTGACCCTCAGTTGCATTGGGTATGAGTTCTTCCAGCCCATGGTGAGCTCATCAGCACAGAACTGTAGGTCTGGACTGAGACTGGTCTGGAGTTTTGGGAGCCATCCTCATTTCACGGGGGAGGTGACTGAGACTGGATGGAGGAGGGACTTTCCAAATCCGAGTTCTGTCCACCAGCCTCTGGCCACAGCACTTCACAGGACAGTCCTGGAGACAGTGCTGAGCCCATTCCTCTATCCCAGGCCACACGGCAAACTTTCCCACATCGACATTAATTACACCTCCCGGAGGTTAATTTGTGAGGAGGCAGTGAAAATGTGTTATTTAAATAGTGATTATTAAAATCATGCCGGGGGTTGGCTACATAATGGATAATTATCTGCTGCATAATTGGGAAAACAATAGAGTCAATTCTATTTAGCTGTTCCCGCAGAATCCAGGCTAATCCGAGGGATCAAGAGGCATATTCAATGGCATTAACGATATTTGTGCAGAGATATTCTTGTTACATCTGAACTGAAGTCGCTTTAAGAATCTTCTCAGAGACGAACTCTCCAATTTGCCAAGACCTTGGCCCCAGGTGTGGGAGTGGAGACATTCCTCAGAATTGGGAGTTCTTGCTTTACAAATAATTTCCTCCTGTGTCCCACCAGAAGGCACGGAGTCATCCATCCTTCTGTACTAGCACTTGCTTAGTTAAAAAATATTTTTATATCAACTCATCTCTATTTTTATCCCCATTCAAGTATTGTTTTGTGCATTTATTTCCACTCATCCTGAGTTAATTTATTCCTCCCTCAACTCCCCACCATCTTGGCTTATTCATTGCTACTTCCATTGATTGTGCCTTTCTTCCTCCTTCCCCAGGTTCATTGATGTACATAGTTCCTCACTCAGCAAGTGATTTCTTCATTGTTCCAGTCTTCATTCCATTGGTTCATCCATTTTCTCCCTGGTGAATGAGCTCTTTCCCTCATCTCATCACTCTTTATATTTTTTCCTTACTCCTCGGCTCCTTCTGGCACTCGATGGTTCAGGTATTCATTCACTCACCCTTCCTTCAGCAATGAACAATGGTCACATACAGCACATTGGGTGTGTCTGTCTGGCTTGCTCACAGCCAAGACAACCCTCTGGCATAGTTTAGGCATTTCAGTAAAAGGGCCACAAGATGTCTCTTTTTAAAACAAAATTTTTTATTTTTATTCATTAAATCACAACCTTGGTAAATGGTTTTTGGGATACCTCCTCTTCCCTCCTCCTTCTGGTGCCCCCCCCCATTCTCTCAAACCCCGTTCTTTGTTGTCTACTAGTCTGTGTTTAGTCCATTAGTCTCTTTCCTATGGCTATGTTCTTTAATTGGGTGAGGGACTGTGTTGTTGGAATCAGGCAAACCTTGTTGGTAGATTTTCAGTCTTAAGATTGCGTTGGGTGGCCAGTCTATATTTATTTGTGGTCTGTCCATGCTTTCTCATCTCTTTTATTTTGCTGCTTTATCTTATGATTCTGGCATCAGATTTAGGGGGGGGTCTCACCTGCTGCCAGTATCAGTGAAGAAGTTTCTCAGTGGATACAGGCATCATGAGTGGCCACTGTAGATCATCTCCTCCATCTCACTTTGCAGCTCTGCTGTGGGGCTGATACTCCCAGTTCTTGGCCCTCCTCTCCTCTCCCATAGTGTGGGGAGGGGTGCCTTCGTTTCTTAAAAGGCATCTCCGAAATGAAGTCTTGGGTCTTCTAGACCCGAGGAGCACATAGGTACACCTGGTGACATCATGTTTCCATAGTTGTTTCTCCTGTCTCACATGCACTGGTTCTCTTGATTGTCTCTGGATTTTTACCTGGTCCCTTGCCCATTCTATGATGGAGTTTGTATTATGTATGTTCTTCCTCCTCCTGAAGATTAGCTAGAGTGAGAGTGGAATGGAAGGGGCATTCCCCCCCGCCCCATCACCCATGCACAGGTACCTCCCTGTGTGACGGCGGGGCCTGGATGGCTGGGCATGTGCCCTCCCAAGCCCCCCTGGGGTGGGGGCTGGGGGGAAACATGCCCCTGCTGATCTAGGCTGCAGATGGCCTCCCTGTGCAACAACCAACCGCTGGTGGATGGGGCTAAAAACCCCCATCCGAAAAGTCAAAACAAGCTAAGCACCAAACTGAAGAGCACAACTTTGAGCAGGAGGGAAA
>PVHY01034697.1:0-10275 GCA_004024945.1 Uropsilus gracilis | reverse complement strand
TAGACTAGAATATCCAACTATGATCTTTTTCAAGATTGTTTTCTATTCTAGATCCCTTAGATTTCCATCTCAATATAAAATATTAAAACGAAATTTTAGGATCAACTTGCTAATTTCTTAATTTCTGTAAGGAAGACATCTGGAGTTTTGACAGGGATTTTCTTTTTTCTTTTCTTTTCTTTTTTTTTGGAGACAAGGTCTCACTATTTTTGCCCGTGGAACCTCAGGCTCACGTTGCTTGGGGTACCACAGACTCAAGCAATCCCCAGCCTCAGCTTCCCAGGTAGCTGGGATTATAGGCGCATGCCACCACACCCAGCTATTTTTTGGGACTAGGGCTCGCTGTGTTGCCCCGAGCGGCACTCAAATCGCTATCCCTAGCCCCAGCCGCTTCATAGGCTGAAGCTTACAGGCATGAGCCACCGTGTCACCATCTTCTTCTTCTTTTTTTGAGACTAGACTACTTTTGCCTGTGGGACCGAAGGCTCTCATTGCCTGGGGTACCACATACTCAAGCAATCCACAGCCTCAGCTTCCCAGGTAACTGGGATTGCAGGCACACGCCACCACGCCCAGCTATTTTTTGGGGACTAGGTCTTGCTACATGCCCCCAGTGGGATGCTAACAGTGATCCCTGGCCCTGGCCACGGCTTCCTAGGCTGCTGTTTACAGGCATGCACCACCATGCCCAGCCTGTTTTTTTCTTTTTAATGCTATAAGTGGAATTGTTTTTTAAATTTCATTAGTTCTAGAGTTTTATAACTTCTTTCTCTTTTAACTAAAAACGAACATATAATAGATATATTTGTAGACCAATTAAAATAAAATAAAATTGCCTCAAAATTTTTGGTGTTCACTCAGCATTCTATGAGATAGAACAGTGAGCTATGATTTAATCTGTCATGCATTATTGGGCATAAGATTCTTTTAAATTCTCTACCACACGTGATTTTGCGATAAACATGAGGAGATGCATCTCTGTGAAGTTACTTTTCTGATTATTAGGAAAAAAAATCTAAGAAGTGAGATTGATGGAACAAAGAATATGTATATTTCTCAGGCTTCTGATGGATAGTGCCAAGAGGCTCACTAGTGGACATTGTTAACTTTAGAAGTCACCATGGGAAAGTAAAAGACAACAAAAACTTTCAACCTCTGGGGATCAGTTAAAATAATGACATTGCATTTGTAGAGTAGCAGGCTGAGCACAACACATGATAATGTAGCACCAGATTTGCTGACATGGAGAGATAGTATATTTTTAAGTCACAGATCTGGTTATAAAATAGTCTATATTTAATTAACTTGGGAGCCTTCATTCAATGACACTTTCAGCAGCTCTTTAAAAAATGAAACAGCTCCTTATATATGAATATGGAAATATCTGAGAGACATTTAGTGAAGCTGCTGAGCAAGTTACAGAACAGTGAGCATGGAAATACGGGGAGATATGCATGTATGCTAATAAGATGCAAAAAGCTGGTGAAGGCTGTGAACTTCAGGGAGTGGCACTGAATGGCTAAGAACAAGAGAAAACAGACCCACTTTTAACTGCACCACCTCTTAGACTTTGGTGCATTTTAAATTCAATATTATGTGCATTGTTGTCTATTCAAACATTAAGCAAATTAGTAATAAACCACAATATGTATATTACACCACATTTATGTGTATTATAACATTTTTATTTTTTTAAAGTATTGCTTACATTTGTATGAGAAAAATGTAAATACAAGATACTCATAATCATTATTTTGGAAGGGAATGTGGATATCTGGAGGTTAAAAAGATAGCCACAGATTTCTGCTTTCAAAAGGAAGAGACTTATTCTCCTCCCCAATACTCAGTTAACTTGATCATAAAAGGTATTGTGGCTTCTTCCATAATCTTGTTCCTGGATCGCTAGTTCTGAAGACAGTTAGCTGCCTTGTCATAAGACACTCAAGCAGCTATGAAGAACCCCAAGTCATGACCCACAAAGCCTCCTACCAGCCAGTGTCTTATGCCAAGTGTAATAATCCCAGCCTTGGGAGTAAAAACCCACTCCTGGTCAAGCCTTCAAATGACTATTGCTCTCCCTGACAACTTGATTTCATCTTGCGAAAACCCCAGGTAAGCTATTCCCAAATTCCTGAATCTGAGAAGCTCTGAGATATTTAATGTTGGTTGTTTGAAGCTACTAGATTTTGGGGATATCTTATTATATAACAATAAATATTACAAGGCACAGAAATATAAAATACAAGATAACTTAAAACTTTCATTTTACCATATTTGTACCTTTTTATTAAAATGAGCACATAGTATCTATGTGGTCAAAACTGAGAGAAAAGGAATGAACAAGAGAACAATAGAAGTAAGCTCAGTTTGAGGTTTATTAGTTCAGTTCTCTGCTCCCTGGCTGGGAATACTAACTTCTTAGCAGTTGAAGTGAAGAATCCTTGAAGCTGAAGAGAGGACCCCAAGTGCATTGTGAGACACCATCAAAAAGGCTGCTGCCTTTCTGGGCTGTGTGTGAGAAAATGTAGCATCTCCATCAAGGAACATGAACTTGTGGTTTCCCAGATTCCACTTTAGACCAGTTCTGGGCATTGGACACTGGTGTCCAAAAACCACTGAAGGGCCCACAAGGGCTTCTTCCTTCATTCTGGGCTGCCTGCCTCACAGCAACTTTCTCCATTGTACACTCTAGCCAGACTTGGTCTTGTCAATTCTCTAGCAGCTTCATGAAGTTCCCCCACTGCCTGGATGCTTTTCATGTCCTCTACACTCTCTCCCAAACCCCCCTACCTTTCCACATATTGCTGCATTTCCCAATGAGCAAATTGTGCTCAGAGCACCAGCAAAACTGTCTCTGTTTTTCTACAAAATTTTGATTTTTTTTTTTTTTTTTTTAGACTAGGTCTCGCTATTTTTGCCCGTGGAACTGCAGGCTCTTGTTGCCCGGGGTACCACAGACTCAAGCAATCCCCAGCCTCAGCTTCCCAGGTAGCTGGGATGACAGGCGCGCGCCACCATGCTCAGCTATTTTTTTTTTTTTGGAACTAGGTCTCGCTACGGACCCCAGGCGGGACTCGAACTGCGATCCCTAGCCCCGGCCGCTTCATAGGCTGAAGCTTACAAGCACGAGCCACCGTGCCCGGCCCTAAAATTTTGATGTTTTAATAAAGTTGCCCTTTGCCTGACTGCCTTGGAAGTCTTCCCAGATTTCAGACTGGATGATGGTCTTGCCTTTGCCCTGTCAATCCAATCTCTCCTATTTAACCCTGTGCATCCTTTATTGTTACTACTGACTTGGTTGTTCGTTTCATGGACAAGCAATAAACCATGGGAAGTCAGGCTGCAACCTTGCTGGCTCTCCACCATGGCCCCAACACCTGACACACTGGGAATGCTCTGTATATAGTCCCTAGTAATGAACAAATAAACTCGAGAGACTTGATCAGTCTCTCCTAGTGTTTGAAGGGCTGGATAGGCCAGAAGAACATTCCTCTTTGTAACCACAGAAGAAAAATCTAGGACAAGTCAAAATCAGTGTCACATTTAGGTTCTACATCAAGAAAAGTCTTCCAATGCTGGGCACAGTGGCACGTGCTTGTAAGTGACAGCTTATGAAGTCCCGGTGGGGTCTGGGGATCACATTTCAAGTTCCTCCTGGGGCAACATAGTGAAACCTAGTCCCAAAAAATAGCTGGGCATGGTGGTGCATGCCTGTAGTCCTAGCTACCTGGGAAGCTGAGGCTGGGGATTGCTTGAGTCCGTGTTACCACGGGCAACATGAGCCTGTTGTTCTACAGGCAAAAATAGCAAGATCAAGTCTAAAAAAAAAGTCTTCCAATAATGTAGGCTGTTTTGTGATTCTGTGGTTACCAACAAGGTTTATGAGATACCTACCGTATGAACTATAGAAACAAACTGCGGAGAGAATTTCATACTTGACAGAAGTTGTGAGTTCCTAAGATGCCAGGAAAATTGGGCTGTTGAGATTCTGAGGGTGTTCTTTAGGGACCTTAGGTAGTTCCTCTTTTCTCTGGGCTTCGTGTCCTCTCTCTAAAAATGATCCTTACTCAGCTTAGGTTGGTGGAGCAGAGCTCTGGTTCATCCATCCTTTGTTGTTGTTGCTGTTGAAACTATGTCTTGCTATTTTTGCCTATGGAATCACAGGGTCATGTTGCCCGCACTCCACCATACCCAGCTATATTTTTTTGGAACTAGGTCTCACTACATGCCCCTAGTGGGACTTGAACCACGATCCCTGGCCCCAACCGCAGCTTCCTAGGCTGCTGCTTACAGGCATGGACCACCATGCCCTGCCTTGGTTCAACCATCTTTAAACTTACTTCCCCATCTCAATCTCTTCTCAGAGCTGCCAGAGGCCATGTGGCTAGCACTGGTGACACCTGGTGGCCAGTTGGTCTAAGACAGAGGCATCCAGATCACCTGCCTGTCCCAATGCTTTATGGCTATATTCCAAGGGCCTAATAGCATGCTTGACACAGGGATGCATTCAACCTTTGAAAATGAATGAATGAATGAATGTACACTATAAGACAAGGAGAAACAGAGGCTGTCTTCTCTGCATCTGGAGATCTAACTGGGGACTACCTGGGTCAATTCATCCACTTAGGGATGTGTATACAGAAAGGCCTCGTGCCTCTGCTCCCTCTTCTGCCTCTTTCCTGTATCTGCCTTGAGTCCTGGGGTACTTGTGAAGTAGAGAAAGGGGCTATTTTAAGAAAAAACTGAAGTTAGTAAAAAACAGCTCCTGTCTCTGAGATTGTGTTCTATAGCTATGAAGAGCGACCATGGACTGGTTGGAAGTGCTGAGTAAGACTCTTTATTTTATTTTTTATTTTTTTGAGACTAGGTCTTGCTATATTGCCTGGGGTAGTCCCGATCCCACAGACTCAAGCATTCTCCAGTTTCAGACTCCCAGGTAGCTGGGATTACAGGTGCCTGCCACCACACCCGGCTGCTTTTTCAAGACCAGGTCTCGCTATGTTGCCCAGGGTAGTCATGAACCCGCGAACTTAAACGATACCGGCCTCTTGCCTCCCAGTGCTTGGACCATAGGTATGTGCCACCACGCCCAGCTGAGGCTCCTTTTAAAGAGAGGACATGAAGCCCAGAGAGAAGAGAAACCTACCTAAATCTGCTTTAGACCCATCCCTCCGCCTGTATGAACTGGCTTAACTGCTCTCGTTTCAGTTTCCTAACCTACAAGGGATTGTCTGAGAGGGGCTGCATGTCACAACTGCCTAAATGATGTTTGGCACATGACATGCATTCAGCAAGAAGCACAGAAGCAGTTTCTGACATTGTAATTAAGGCCTAGTTCAAGTCCTTCCCCACAATGCTTATTAGATGGAGACATCCTCAAGGACAGTGATGAGAGTACTTGACTCTGCATCCAGAGAAGGGCCACAACCCAGTGTGGCCTCTGTTGGTTCTACTGGGCATCTGCCAGCTGGTTTCTCTTTAACACCTTCACTATTGACAGGGGAGAGCCAGATTTTCCACTTTCATTCCTTGAGGCTGTAATATCATGTGCTTGAAATGGGTTTGCAATTTCTCTGAGACAGACACTATTGTACAAATACACTGTCTCTAGATGCCCTAGATGGGACAGGAGGAACTCAAGCCCTCCAGCAGAGGAGTGGGGATAGGTCCATGTGGCCGCAAGAAGAAAGCTGATATAGGGCCACCAGTTCTCCTTGATATCCATGGGAGAAATGCTTCTAAATCAGACCCTGTAGATGGTAGTTTGAAGGGAACTGGAAAGACCAGCTATGCCTTGGTCCCTCCCTCTCTTCTATCCTCAGTGCTGGCTTATGGTAAGTTGTTCTCTCACCCCACCACAGAACTTAGAGTTGCTTTGACCTTGGAGTATGCCCAGATATTCATTCATAATTCTATACTCAACAAGTATAAATTAAACCTGTCTTTGTGCAGGTACCTTGCCATAGGAACTTACATTCTAGCTCGTGGGACAAAAAAGCAGACAGACAAAATTCCATTTAATAAGAACTGTTTTAGGAGTAAGCCAGGGTTTGGGGAGAGCAGGAAAGAGGTTATCTTTATCTCAATCTCAACTGAAAGGATATGGAAAGGTATAATCTATAGGCCAGGGGAACCTGAATACAGGTGAGGAGGGAAGAGAGCCCTGGTATTTTTGAGGAGTTACCAGAAGTGGGTCTGGATCACAGAAGCCTTGGTAAGCATGGCTGCCACTCTCCAGGATTCTGACTTGGTGGGCTGGGAGTAGCCACCGGCAACTGCACGTTTAACAAGCGATTTTGCTGCAGGTAGAAAGAACTGTGGTTCAATGTGAAAGGGAGGCATTATGAAAGATGAGCTGGAGGTGGCAGGGGCCAGGCTGTAAAACTAGCAGATGAGGGAGGGGCTTGAGCCTTATGCTAAAGGAATCAGAAGGCCTCTGAAGAATGTTAATCCTGTAAACAACAGAATCTTTGTAAAGATCCTTACACTAGCTGCAGAGTTCATGGGCTGAAAATGGCTAGACTGCTGGCCAATGCGATTGTTCAGCCATCGGTGGATATTGGCTTGAATTAGGAAAGAAGCGGTTTGGGACAGAAAAATAGCCAGATTTGGAAGAGGAAGGGTTCAGCAGCATCCACTGATCCTAGTAATGCACTGGTTGTGAGACACAAGGGTAAGGAGGAAGTCAGAAGACAGGGGAATGGGTGAAGAGGAGCTGAAACCTGGTAAAGAAAGTTCCGAGGAGTTGAGGGAAGGATCCAATTTGAAACCCAAGAAGGGTATGAGAGGGACAGACCATGGTGGACAGACAGGCTGTTGCCTAAGGACTCAGACTGGGGAGGAAAAGGTACCTCAAGTGCGTGACCCCCGGTGTCAGGAGACCACCACATTCAGGTGTGCTTTGAGCCCACAGTTGCACAGAAGCCAGAGAGGCCCGAACTACATTTGGGACCATGTCCCCCCGGGTCCCATTCCCGGCATGCCTCTGGGCTGTGACCACACGGAGCTCTGGTGCCAAGGCCTCGGCATCCGCTAGATGGCGGTGCCCCCAGCAGTCCGTCAGGGCCCCGCCGGCGCTCAGCTCCGCCCGGGGAGGACCCGGAAGACCCGCCCAGCTGCCGGCTCCCTGGCGCTGTGTCTCTCGGGCAGGGCAGGCCCGGACACCTCCTGACCTAGTAGTCAGCGCCGCGGAGCAGGAGAACCGGCTAGCTGGCTCTCGCCTTCATCCCCGAGCTGTTGTCCAGAGTCTGTGTTTTTTGCAGGCTTTTCTCAGACGCGCACGTCAGAAATCCGGGCATCATCCTTGAGAACAG
Organism: Uropsilus gracilis; assembly: GCA_004024945.1. Lineage (NCBI taxonomy): Eukaryota > Metazoa > Chordata > Mammalia > Eulipotyphla > Talpidae > Uropsilus > Uropsilus gracilis. Next base: position 2,962 of record PVHY01034697.1, on the reverse strand, counting down.
TGTCATCCTCACACCCACATCCAGGCAGTTCTGTTGTTCATTCTGTCTCTGAAGCATTTCCAGAACTCTTACCTGACCCTAGCCCTCCCTCAGACTCACTACCATGGTGATTAAAAGAGTAGTCAGAATCCAGTATCACCTTGAGGAAATAACCTTCCCATGCTCTCATTTTTCATAAAATTAGTTGGAAGAAATATACCTCATAAGGTGGTTGGGAGGACTAAATTATATCACCCCTTTTCACTACAAAGCAGGTGGTCAGTAAATATCAACTATTTCAACATCTTTCCTTGTTTTCTAGAATATATTCTCTGCCCCTCCCCCCCATCCCCCCCAAAAAAGCGAAAACAAAAACAAAACTCTTCAGTGGCTTCTGACTGCAGGAGGATCCAGTCCACACCTTTCGCTTGGCCTATAGACTCTTTGAGTCTCATTTCCTGTTACTTCTCATCTCTCCCTCCCCCACATCCTTTTTTGACTTAAACAATCCCCAGCCTCAGCTTTCCAGGTAGCTGGGATTACAGGCGCACTCCACCATGCCCAACTATATTTTTTTGGAACTAGGTCTCCCTAAGAGCCCCCTATGGGACTCGAACTGCCACCCCTGGCCCCGGCCGCGGCTTCCTAGGCTGCTGCTTACAGGCAAGCATCACCATGCCCGCCTTTGTTGGTTTTATCACAAATTCTTTTGTGCTGTTACCTCAGTACTCTTTTCCCAGTTTCTCTGCCTGCTCTGACTCTTCACCACTTGAGACCCACCTCAAAAGCCTTCCTGTCACATAATCCCCACGGTTTTAAGATGCCCAGAACTGGTATGATCAGAAACAAAGTGGAAAGACTAAGGAACAATATGTCATGGTTATAAATATGTTTGAGCACACTGTGCTTAGTTTTAGGAACAAAAATAGTCCCACTTCTGGGTTTGCAGTAGGTGGCTGGGGAGGTGACTGAGCAGGGATATCAGAAGAGGTAGGAGAGGCAAAAAGAGCTTCCCTCTACTGATTACCCCACAAGGTGCCAGATATTAAGAAAGTCACCTCTATGGAAACCAGGTTGGCTCTCCAGATATAAATGTTTGATGAGTTCTGGGAGGCAGAACCTATTTGAGCAGCTTTTCTAGGTGTAGAAATGGGTGCCATTTAGTCAACTCCCCACTAGAATCTGGTACTTTAAAAGCCGGAGGCTACAACATGTGAAGCTGCCAGCCTGATTTGGGGGCAAGGCAAACTGATGGAGGGGCTGAGCTGGTAGCCCCTATGAAGAACCTAGACCCCAGGAGATTCCTGTGATAATCTGATATTCCCATGCGTATACCCAGTGTTTGTCAGCCCCTCAACTGGACCAACCTCATGGAAGTGAGCTACATAGATTTTAAGCCCCTTCCCAATCATCTCAGTCCATCCTCATAGGAATATGTGCGCCAGACCTATAACTGGCAATGCTGGATAGGCAGGGCAAATAGAAGTAGCCATTTTTGCCTCTTGGGCAAGGTATGAGGACAAGATTTGACAAGTGCTGTGAGAGGATTAAGGGAATGAGGGACAGTGATACAGTGTAGCAATTAGAGGCCTAGATTGGCTTCAGATGATGCAGTAAGAGTACTTAGTGTCATACATGACATGGTGGAGAATATCTAATATCAAAAATATTTACCTAATGCTGTTTACCCAAGAGGCATTGAAGAAGCAAAGGTTTCCTATCCAACTCACTCTCAGTCTTTCTGTAGGCTCCCCAACAAATGTCACTATCCCCACACAATCTGTGTATTTATCATTCACAGTCCCCCAGAGCCCAAATGAGTACCCTCCTCTCCAGCAGTCTGGGGTTTTTCACCTGAAGAGATGACATGTGGGGGATGATGAAAAGGGGAAATGGGCAGGGCAGGACAATGGAAGAAAGACTGGGGGAGGAGTTGTCACCTCTACAGGAGGTAACTCTGGCCCTAGGGTTCCCAGAGAACAAAAGGGGGCACATCTAGGATAAGGGGGGGGTGCTGGAGGATTTAGCTTAGATGTCTATTTGCATGAGAATAAGAAAGCTTCAATGATCCATATCAAAGAAAGAAAAAGACTCTTGGCCCTTGGCACTGCCAGACTCAGGTCCTCAACACTACAGATCATGAAAGACAGAACTACTGATGCTCTTGTTAACAAAAAGGGTGCCACAGATGTGGTTCTTTCTTGCCCTATTGCATTTCTTAAACCTAGACTTTTAGATGTGCAAGGCTCCTTATGGTGAAGTTTACTGGGCAATGGGGAGCCAGAACTCCATTAAGGGACTAAACAAAAAGGCAGTCAAAGACCATCAACTTCCATCTCTAGCCAAGTGTTGGATATATTGGCTTTCATTTTCCATTGTGGAATCACTGTGTACTTATTTGCAACTATGTTGGAAACCAGGGATGAGCAACAAAAAGAATTTTTTTTCAATTTCCTCAAAAATATGAAAAGTTAAATAAAATACACTCTGAACTTTTGCTCCTGGCACGAAAACCTTTTCCCCTTGCACAGTTTATAATGACTGTAGATGGTGTTAGGAAGTGATGTGCGTGTGTGTGTGTGTGTGTGTGTGTGTGTAGCTAGTTTCCCATCACTAGACATTGGAGGATGTTTTTGTTGTAAACAACATTGACAGGGCCATCCTTATAATGAAATCTGTGGTCCCCTTTTTGTTACACTTCAGCATCAGTGGTTGTGCCTTTGATGGTCTGTAGTGTTGGGGACCTGAGCCTGCCAGTGCCAAGGGCCAAGAGAGAGTCTTTTTTTTTTTTTCCTATGGATCGAGACTTTCTTAGTCTCATGAAAATAAACAACCAAGACAAGTCCTCCAGTGCCCCCCCTTACCCTGTATGCCTCCTTTTGTTCACTGGGACCCCAAGGGCCTGAGCTACTGCTTATAGACCTCTAGGTCTCTTAGTTACTTCAATGTGAACTTACTTTTTTTTTTTTTTTTTTTTTTTTTT
>PVHY01034696.1:0-10283 GCA_004024945.1 Uropsilus gracilis | reverse complement strand
CTCTTCCCTGCATTTTTGAGTTCTTCTGTTGTTCCTCTTATGCCTTGCATCTCCTGCAGTTTCTTATTTAGGGTTTCGATTTCATTTTTCTGTTCGTTGATGATATTGTTCATTTTGCTGCATTCTTTTTTATATTTTTCTACTACTTCTCTTAATTCATTGAGAGCTTCTCTTCTTTTGCTTTCCCTTTGTTCCCCCTCTTCCTTGGCCTCTTTGAGTGCTTTTATCACGTTGATTCTGAATTCTTTGTCTGACACATGGAGCATTTCTTCGATGTCTTCCATGTTGGTTTTTTCAAATTGTTTATCCTTAGGTGGTGAGTTATTTTTCTTAGGGCTTGCTTGAGTGTTTGTGTTCTTCCTTTTTCCTGTGTTTTCCTTTTGGATCTGCTCTACATATTGGGTGACTACCGCTCTAGTAGTAGGCATGTTGTAGCCTATATAGTTGTATTTACTGCTGCTTATGTGCTTTTTGTAGTGAATGTCCTTGTGTTCTGAGTTTGCGCCGGTGCCGCGTAGCGGTGCCGGCACTTTTGGGCTTTGGGGCCTGATGACCATGAGACACCACGGACTGTTGCAGGTAGGGAGCCCACCTCCTGTCTCGCGTGGTCTCCACCCCCAGGTGCTGGCGCGCTAGCTGCTCCTTTCAGGCGGGTTGGAGTCCCCTCTGCAGGTGACTCCCGTCCCCGAGAGAGTCTCAGTCCACTCCGGGGACTTTGGGGTCGGCAGCGCGGTTACGCCAGGTGCGGCTCCTTGCCCTCCCCCTTTAGCAACTCAGTCCGAACTGGGGTTAGGCTTCTACCAAACTTATTAATAAAAATCCCTGCAGTGAAAAGTAAATAAACAAATAAAATGCTTTCTAAAGCATTTTAAATGCTTCTTAAATATCTTTGAGATATCAAGAAAAGGTATAGAAAAATTATAAGAAAGAATTTGTAGATCATATCAATGATTGCAATTCATGTTTGCACACTTTAAGAGAAAACTTGATTTTGTGGAGCACTATTTTAAATTCAACCTTCAAAAACCATGTCTGTCTATATGTATTTTTGAGTTCAAAACAATTTCTTTGGTGGAGACAGTAGCTCCACACTCATGATTATAAAATTTAGAAGAATAAGTATCAAAGAATCCATTATAAACATATATAAGGAATATCTAAAGAAAGCAACCAGGGACTAATTCTCTGTGATATTATTTAGTTGATTTAATATGAAAACATAAATAAACACACATTTAGAGTTGTATAAAGAAAGTGCAAATAAAATATCAATAAACAAACAAGCGAAAAGTTGTGTAGGTGGATATGTGCTCTTTGAAAATAGGGATAAACAATACAGATGGTAAAATATAAGTAAATAATAAAAATGATTAAAACTATAAAAAATTAAAAATCTACAGAATTTATAATTATTACTTAATATTTGTGCCAGCATAGTGTGTATGTTTAAGTGTATGCATACATACATATGTATATATATAAATATATACACATACTACACATGTTGTTTGACTATATGATGTTTTTTGACATAACACAAAGTGAGTTTTACTTGAAGCTTAAGAAAAGGATGAAAGCACTAGTGTATTTTCTTAAACTAAATACCTTACATCTTCATATACAACCATCTTATTTTTCACCAAGGAAATAAATGTAAGCACCAAAATGGTGGAGGGGGGGATTCACAGTGAAAAATGACAGCTAGTTTCAGAGGTACAGGGAATAGATCCTCCAAAAGAAAGAACTGATCTTTACCTTGAAGCATGATGATCAGGTAAAGCATGGTAAACTGAAGTCTCCTGAAGCACAGTGACCTAAGAAACACAGTCTACAGGTCTAGATAAACAACCCATGACTGACTGATTCCCATTACTGGTTTACACCCCATTTTCTCCTTGAATCTTCCTCTTTCTATCTTCTGTCACATCAGGCCATGTACTGCCACCAATGATAGTTCACCCGGAACTCCAGGGCATGTAAAGTGTATATAAACCCTTAACTCCCCTGGCAGGTGTACTCAGTTTTGGGATATGAATCCGCTGAGTCAGGACGGGTACTAATAAAGCTGCTTCTTACCAGCTCTGCTTCTGTGTCCTGCTTCGTGTTGCCTGTTTCAACCCCACTGCAACTCACAAATGCTATCAAATGGCAGTCAACAACATTGCTAATTCTGTTACTCCTCACCTAACTGGTGTGTAACATGCAGGCTGTTCACGTTCACAGGTGAGGCAGGATAACCACTGTGGAGGCATTTTGGGTCACTGAGAGCAGGTTCTTTAGAAAAACTGATTACAGGTGGGTAGTAACTAAGGTGACAATGAAACCCTTGATATGTAGTCATGTATTTCATCTTGGAAAATGTGATTTTGCTGCCTTAGGACAATGGCAATGAACTTGAAAGTGATTATGTAGTGTAGGAAAAGGACTAAGTCTCAACCAGTTTTATATACAAACAACTTGTAGAGTACCACTGAGCATCAGCCGCTTAGAGCTACTTGACATTGATGATAACTTTGGGATGTTAATAAATCCAGGTTAATGATAAACATGGTCTTTATTTACAAAAAGTGTGCTGACAAGTGTGCAGCTATTTCCAGCTTGTGGATGATTTCCAAATCCTCTGCCCCTTGGTTTGCTTTCTATAAAGTGTTTTTTTTTTTTTTCTCTAGAGGTTGTAAGTACATAAATATCCATGGAGTACCCACTATGCCAAGGGGAAAAAAAAAGAAACATGAGAAAGAAACAGAGAATCCACTGGGGTTGCCTTTCAGACTGGGGGGAGGAGGAGACTGGGGAGAGGGAGGGACAGGGAAGTTGCTTCATGCATACCTAAGCTTCAGCACATTTACTCTGAAACCATAGACATTAGAAAAAGTAAGTTTCTACAGAGAGGAAGACCTGTGATGTTTACATTCTAATAAAGTCAGAATAAAGATAGGTGTTGTTTATACTTCAAGTGTTTTCTGCTCGTTAAAAACTCACGGAAGATGAAATACTGCAAAATTAGCTTCACAAGAAGTCTAAAGTAATAAAAATGCCAAGAGCTAAGATTATGTTCTGACCTCCGATTGATTTGATCCCTTTATTAAAAAGTCAGGTGTTTCGTGTATGACAATCTCCATTTACAATGAAACAAAATACAGTTAAAGGGATGATTTAAAGATCAGAGATCCATCAAGTCCTTCTTTACTTGGAAATCTAATCAGCTTTCCTGTGACTCCATGATAGGGAGATACTCCAAAAAGTACACACTGAGAAGTGACCTTAAAATAGCAAGCAGAAGCAGCTGACAAGATTAATTATCTGGTGACCAGCTTGGCACCAGCCTGAGTTCTGAATTTGCAAGGTGAGTAACAGTATGAAGCTGTTTGTGCAACAATTCCAGCACAGAGAGCATTTTAAAGGATTAAAAAAAAAAAAGCCCTGTGATTGAATAGAATGAATTTTTTTAGTAAAGTCAACATTTTTTAAAGCAGAAATTAGAAGAAAAAAGATAAATATTGGATGGGTTTGCTGACATGCAGAATATAGAGAAACTAAACAAAGGTTCAGGGAAAAGACAAATTTTGCAAGCTGACATGGATCTGAGGCATATTGTAGGGGATGGGTGGGATAAGGGTCAAAACAGGGGAGGGAGAACAGAAGGGAGTGTGGTGATGGATCACAGGTGGTATGGTGCTGGGAGAACTGTGAGGACTATACCTGAGGGGAGAAATATTGCCCCCAATATTAACAATGATAAAAGAAAAGAAAATATTAAAAATAAATAAGGAAAAAATGAACGCATTGAATTTTTTTAAAAACAAACATTAAATACCTTTATTAAGATATGAATGGCAAATAAAAATTGTTCCTATTTAGGTCATACAACTTGATTTTTTTAAGGTATACAACATGATTATGTGAACACATTGTGAAATGATTCCCACAATCAAGTTACCTCATATGCTATCTTTTATTGTTTCTGTGGTAAGAATATTTTAGAAATACACTTGGAAATTTCAAGTCTACTATGCAACTTCGAAACAATGACTTAGCCCATTGCCTCTCTTTTAGGTCAAAAAAAATTATTTGAAACTTTGCTATGCAGTGGTTTAGTAAAATGAATATATGAAATACATTTCCATGGCATATAGTTGTGTTTACTTTGTGTATATTCTATAACATACAAATATTGTAAAACTAATTACTTTATTTTTATGTTATGACTAGAAATGAATAATCATTGAGTTAATAATATATTCAAATAGCATTTTTTTAGGTACCATTTAGATTTTTCTACTATTTCCTGAGAGTCGTTCATATTTGCCCCTGGTACTACCTTTGCTCATGTTATTCCAGTGGCTTCATGTGACAAAAACTTTCAAAATAGGCAAATAAAATTTTCCTTAGAAAACCTCCATCTACATTCATCTATTGGTTAATTGAGTTCTTCTGCAGGAAACTGAATGAAGTTCAATAACCATCTATAAGAAGACCCTGAATATTGCAACAATTAATATTTTAAAGAATTTATTAAGTGCCAGAATTTCTAGATGCTTTCTGTATCATGCATTATAATTTTTATAATAATTTTTAAATGTAGGTTAGATTTAAATCCTCATCTCACAGATGAGAGAACTGTGGCAAACAAAGGAAGCTATCTAGCTCAAAGATATGAAAGAAGTGATAAAACTAGAATAACATTAAAATAATTTGACTCTAGGATCTGTGTTCTTAACGAATTCATTCTATTGCCTCTTTGTATGTTAGGGTATCTGGCATCTCCTAAACTGTAACTGTCTCAAAATAACAGTTTTAATACATCCTCACTGAAAAATTTTCATAATTCTCTGTTCACATAGAGATGAAAAATCACTCTCTTGACAAGAATGAAATGGGCATTGTGTCTAAAACAAAAATTTTCACATTTTGAATGTCTTTGGAAATAAAAGTAAAATTTCATCTGTCAGAAAATATACATGTAATCTGTTGTATTTTATGAATTTTTCTTGCAAGGAAGGAGATGTTAATTTTTTTGTAGTTTGTACTATAAAATATTCAGTGGACAGAAACCCATATTTCTCAATTGAAAGAAAATATTTCCGTCTTTACACCCAGAGATATTTCATGTTAACATCATAGATCCTCTGATTTCATATACTATTTTACATAAAAATTAGAATGTCAAAAAATATGGATTCCTTATATCTATGAATCACCGTTAGACATGGGGAGTCTGTATTTCATTTATAAATAACAAAAATAAACTGGTAAATGTATTTTTCAGAAGGTCACTCAAATATAAAACAGATAATATACAGATGACTGCCTAGAGATGCTAGTTTTCATTAATAATGTTAGTTAAATACATGGTTCAATGTTAGTGAAATTTGACAATACAGGATTTTTTTCAAGTATTCAATTTTTTTAATTGATGTAACATTGGTGTATAATGTTATGTTATTCATCATTACTGGATCACACGTCCTCAGACTTATAAAAATTATTTTAAATGGGTGAAAGTGTAAGGTAACACAATAAAGTGATTTATAGGAATCTTACTTTTGAAAATTATTAGACAAATATGCATTACAAATGGATGAGGAAATAAAATCACCAACAGAATCGAAGCATATCAAGAGAGGAGGAGGAGAAAAGTAAAATCGGGGGAGGGGGAGGGCACAAGAGATTAAGATGTTTCATAGATGATAAGGTGGTGGGAGAACCCTGGGGTGGACAATGATGTGAAAAATATATGTATATATACATGTATATATATACACTATATATGTATAATACATATATATGTATATATAAATGTATATATACACATGTATATATACATTTGCAATCAAATTAAAAATTATTTTAATTTAAGTAAAAATTAAAAATTATTTTTAAAAAATGCTCATTTTGGTATTATTTTGGTATTATTGTAAACAATAACAAAGTTCCAGAAATAATTCAAGACCTTCAATATCTGTTGGCAGAGGGGTGGCTAAATAAAATCTAATATATGTATATATTAGAATATAATATGATCATTATCATTTATTCTATCCTTTATTTCTTAGGACATCACAAGACACAGGACTCTCATCTGAAATGTCTACAGAACCATTAACTCTTCAGCGAGGGTTCATTGCAGGTTTTCAGACTTGTCTCAAAACATATATACAGGACATATATACAGGGAAGCTTTAGACACACTTTTCCCCACCAGCCACACCTACTTCTGTGAGTTGTGATTTAATTAAGCCAATTACTTTAATGAACATACAGAATCTATAAAAATTTAATTCACTTGAGAGGAATACAGTACACTACACAAAAACCAATTCAGAAATAAAGAATATCAGTAGACTTGCTGTGAAAATAAAGAGCCTTTATACCTAGAATACCATAGTGTTAAAATTATAAGCCTTTCATAAATCATTTAAAGTTGCAAATATACCATTTATTAAAACCTGTCATAAAGAAAAAGACATAAAGGAAATGTGTGTACTCCTGCCTCCACGCTAATCTTGCTAACTATAACTTTCATTTTATTCTGAATACTTAATGGTGAGAGTTGTCAATGCTGGACATAGTCATACACAGGACTGCTGTTTTTGAACTCAATCTTTTCTAATAATAGCAGTTTTAATGGAATTCTTTCAAAATACTAGGAGTTACATGCTACAACTACTCTGGGCATGTTTAAACTGAGAACCATGATGGAAGGGAGGTCATCATGGTTCTTTGTCTCCTTGGGTAGAAAAAGTGCTCAGGAAAAGCATTGGGAGGAAGCAGCCCAGAAGGGAAGACCAGAGGAGACCACCTCTTGGGTAGTTTGCTGAAACCCTCACATCAGTACTTTTCTCATCTAGCAAATGGCAGAACTTGCATCTACTCATTGCATGACCAGGTATGGTTACGATGAGCACATGTGTCAGTGAAATGAAACATTTTGTGGAATTGCACCAGGGGTTAGTAGTCAAAGAACTAATGGTGGAACCCATTCTGGGCCTGTTTCTCCATCGATACACTTTGGGGACAGAACAAATTTCAGGGTTTTCAAAATTATTTTCACATAGAATTCATTTCTTAAGCCAAATTGCATCTAGAACTTTGAAATTCAGATCTAGGGAACCTGTGAAACTTGAGGAACACTGGTTTAGAAATTTTGAATTCTGCCACTTAAGTATGGCCTTTTCATAAATATAAATATAAGAGTGTTTCATTATCTGCATTTTTGGCCTTGTCCCAGTAGTCCTTCACTGCTTTAAAAATCAGAATAGTTACCTGCTGGTGGTCTTCTTTTTTAAAAAAGAATATTCTGGCAAGTTAAACCCTTAGTTAATTTTCTTACTTTGTACTCAAAAGCGGAAAAACCTTGGTGGATCCTCAAAGTGTTTATATAAACAGAATTACTATATGAACACATGTTCCTTAGTGATTTTACTTTTAAGTAGTATTCATTAGTTTATTAAATATCTGCATTAGGAAGGAAATGTTCTACATACCTTTGGTTGATTAATGGCTCTTATGGTAAGGGGAGGGTCCTCTATCAAAGTCATGTGACAAATGAAAAGTATAATGAGAAACGGATAGTTTTGGAGACCTAACAATGTTCCATTCATCAGATCAGACCCACTTTTTTTTATTAGGCATGAAAGAAAGCATGACAAATGTGGAAGCCTTTCCAAATCAGCTCTCTGTCCCTCCAAAAAAACTTAACCATAAACCCTGAAATATTTCCTCCTTTTATAGGACCAAGCAAGCACTATTTTTATAAAAACCATGACTGGGTGTGTATGTGTATATAACTGTATAAAAGTTCCCAAGCCTTCCTTACTATTACTCTGATTTATATGCATTTGAATTTCTACTATTAATTTTATTGAGTCATGTCCTCTTGCTCGAAAGGGAACAGGCTATCATTTGTGATGTGACTGGACAAGTCTTTCCTTCAAGAACCAGACCTATGGAAGGTTTGGACTTCACAATATAGAGTATCATTACTGATATGATAATTTTTCCCCCATGCTAACAATAATAAAATTCTCACTATCAGTCTTTAAAAATAGAAATAAATACTCAATCTTCCATGGTTATAAAAATTATCTGCTAAATTCATGTAACTATAAATAAAATATATTTTTAAGCATGAAAATAAAACACCCATAGTCCTCTAAGAAATAATTTGACAAACGCCCTTTCATAGACTTAAGGCAACTATAATTATATGTACTATTGAAACAAGCTCTTATTTTGTGTTTAATCAATATGGTATTTTTTCATGACAATAAATATAAGCATCATTATCTTAATTGTTCTCTGGCAACCTATTGCATATACGTAATATATTTTTATCAATTTTATATTAATGATAATGAATGTTTCCAATTATTTATTACACATAATTAGTGATAAATATCCTTGTACTAAAAGGCAATATTCCAAATATATGAGGCCCAAGCATCAATCAATCTGTCAAAAGTGATGACAATTACAAAAGAAGTTTTTTTGATAGTACAACTGGGTTCTATAATAGCCTGCCTTATAGTCACACAGCTTTGCATATTTCACTGATTATTTTTTAGCAGTAAATTCTAAAAGTGGAACAATTGGGTCAAAATATATAACTTTGAAAAGAATTTTGAAACATGGCCATGAATTTTTACTCTGAATAGCTTATTGTCCATTTACATTCCCACCAGCAGTCGTGGCTGGAAATATCTGTTTTCCAGTACTCTTGAGGACACTAAATGTTATAAACTCTATAAAAAAAACTCACCCACATGGAAGTATAAGATATATTTGCTGCTCAATTGTGACCCACAGATCAGCAGAATCAACATCACTTGTGGAACCTCAGCATGCCCCTCCCAACACTAAGTTATATACAGAGTTATAAACCAACATCACCCTCAATAAAAAGTAATATAATTAAAAATCTGCATTTTAATAAGATTTCCAGAAAATTTATATGCACATTAAAACATCAGAAACAAGGATCTGGGAGGGTGTGGTAAGCAGCCAGGACTGAGGACAGCTATAATAAAGCAACACATCTTCTCATTCCATTTAATAACAGAAATTATTGTTTCTAAGTAAGCTTTTTTACAACTAATATTTTGCAGTTTAAGAGAACAAAAAGATGAATCTTATTCCTTAGGATGGAATTCTCCATAAAGAAATAGAAGGAGGAAGAAGTCTGCAAAAAAAAAAACAAAAAAAAAAATCACCTATCACTAAAATCTTAATTTCTCTTAGAATATTAAAAGGAGATTTTTCTGGTTGAAACAACTAGTGCACTGCATTCCCTAGGGTTGTCTTGATTAATTTTATCAGGCAATACTCTTGATAACCAATAGATTTACAAACTTAGTCAAAAATAGTTATGCTTGGCACATTGTAAAGTCTCAGTTTTCTCTTTTTCTACCCACTACTATGAATTAAAAATACATATCCTTTCTCACATTAAAATACAACAAAAGTATTCTCAGCCTTCAGGAAAAGCACAGCTAAGAAATACCAGAAAAACAGCAAGCATAATGATGTCTATGTTCTTTTTTATCATTGTTTTTTATAAATTATTTTATATGATTTATATATATATTTATAAATTATTAAATTACTTTTTATTATTAATCATTAACAATATTAATGATTTCCAGTGTGACTTTAAGATTTAATTGGTTCATTCTTTGTCTTTAATTATGTAAGGTACACCAAACTGTCAAGTTCACTGTTATGTACTAGCCTTTTAGACAAATTTTACTCCGCTCTATATGTGGAACGATAAAATGACCTATGACTTTTTGCATAATCTGTTACTCTCCAGACCTGCAGGAAAATTACAGAAACAACCCCGTGTATGCACATTAACTTCATAGTAAACTCACATGAGCTACAGGGTGGACGTAAAAGGCATGGCCAGTGCCGGTGGAAAGCACTCATGGGAGGAACATCCAAAGAGGCCCTTCAAATGAAGTCCCGTGAGCATCAAACCACACTAACCTGAGAGTCCTGTTGCACGTTGTAGTATAAATGAATTATCAGCGTTTTTACCGCCATTAGCCCCTATGACCACACCTGTGGTGTTGCCTGCTCATGATTGTGCGTATCTAGCCGAGTGGGTGTACGCATGCCACCTGAAATGAATGGGATCTGCTAAAAGAGTGCATCACGCTGGTGGGGAGAGAGAACCAGAAGAGAATGGGAGAAAGTCAGAAAGAGAAGAGGGGGAGAGAGGGAGAAAGAGGGAGGGAAGTGAAGAGGAGAGGGGAGAAGGAGAGGGGAGAAGAAGAGAGGGA
>PVHY01034695.1:0-10284 GCA_004024945.1 Uropsilus gracilis | reverse complement strand
GTCCCAAGTGGCTCTGGCCAGTTGTCCTGTCCTGGGGCAGTCGCAGCAGGAAGGGGGAGGGGTCGCCATCACTACGTCATGTGCCCGGAACCCCTAGGCCAAAAGGGGGGGCTCTCTCATTGAGGAAAGGGGCGCAGGAAGCTCCAGCAGCCACAGCCCACTTAGCCACGGCGTAGACACGTGCGGGCCTCAAGTGTGGGCTATCCAGGTCTCTCCGTCTCCTCTGGCCTGAGAAAGGCTCTGATGACACGCCTGTCCCCACCCAGCTGCCCCACCACCAGCTCTCCGAGCCGGCCTACAGGAAGCTGCTGGAGGAAGCACTCGGCCCAGCCGGCCACCAGCTACGCTCCTTTCAAGAGAACTTCGAGAAAGTGCTGCCACCTCCCACCACACAAGTAAGTGTCCCTCCTCGCCCTGGAGACTCCAGGGTCAGGACTCAGCCAGGAGGATGCGGTTTCCCCGCTATTGCCCTGTTTCCTGTTACCCCGGGATGCTCTTCCTTCTCCCGCCCCCTCCCCTGTAGCTGGGGGGTGGGGGGGCTGAGGTCGGGCACACACTCGCAGACACACCTGCTCTTCATGGCCAGCACATGTACGAGCAGAGCAGAAGACTTGGGTCCAGAGTCAGATCACCTAACAGTCTCCCTGTGCCTTGTGGTTAATAGATGCTCAATAAACACTGTGGGTGGAGATGCACGGATCAAAGCACGTCCCCTCCCAGGCATGCGGGCTCTGTGCTGGCTGCTGATGGGCCAGGAGAGGGAGGCCTGTTGTCCGCAGGGGACTCGCTTTCTTTCTTTTTTTTTCCCTAAATACTCGGTCTCACTGTGTTGCCCAGGGTTGTCTTGAACCCGCGAACTTAAGTGATTCATAGCTTGGATTAGGGGTGCGTGCCACCGCACCTGGCTATTTTCTATTTTTGTTTGGAGGCTCACTCTCTAAGGGGCTGAGAGGCTGGTGCCAGGTACTTTCCCGTGGAGTGTTTCAGGCAGAACTTAGGACCTGCAACTGAGACGTTTCAGAAGTTGAATTGGAATTCTAGACACCCCCAAAAGTTCAGCCCTGGGGGGAATTTTAGAGGTTCGACTCGAGGCTCCTTCTGAGATGACTTTGGGCTCTTAGAAATGTCTCTTGTCTAGTCCCTGGGCGTGGTGGTGGGCGCCTGTAATCCCAGCACTGGGAGGCTGAGGCCAGGCAGCACTTGAGTTTGCGGGTTCAAGAATAACCCGGGCAACATAGTGAGTCCTGGTCTTGAAAAAGCAGCCGGGCATGGGGGTGGGTGCCTGTAATCCAACCACCTGGGAGGCTGAGGCCAGGGATCGCTTGGACTACCCCAGGCAACACAGCGACACCTGGTCTCTCATCCGGTCCAGCTGTCGGAGGGGACTGTTGTCCTCCTGGGATGCGTGCAGCGGCCGCTGGGGTGGGACTGGCCGGTAGTCCTGGCTCAGCTTGGAGGAAGCCTTGGCCTGGCTCTGGCACACTAACCCCAGCCCTGTGTCTTGCTGCCCCGCCCCCAGCCTCTCCCTCCGGGGGCTGAGCGCCAGGTGCAGACCCTCCTGAGCAGGTACGGGGCCGGGAAGCTGTACCAGGTGACAGGCAACGTCAGCGGTGCTGGGACGATGGACCTGACGCTGCTGCGGGGGCAAGTTGTGGCTCTCCTGCAAAACAAGGACACCAAAGGCAACAGCAGCCGCTGGCTGGTGGACACCGGGGGTACGTGGGACTCCAGGGCCCTTTCCCCTCCCTCTGGGTAAACCCACTCCAGAAGCCGCAGGGGGACCTGGGCTCTGGCGTGGGCCAATCTGGCTGCACAAGAGCGGGATGCAGTGAGTGCAGGTGAGGTCCAGCCGGCTCTGTGTGGTGCATTAAACGCCAAGAGAAAGAGCTCAGCACTGTTGGCCAGAACAAGGACATGGGAACAGCCCAGCTGTCCCAGGACAGACCAGTGGAGGTCTGCACGCACGATGGACTGTGTCACCCATCAATTGAAAATGACAGGCCGGGCACGGTGGCTTGTGCCTGTAAGCTTCAGCCTATGAAGCAGCCAGGACTAGGGATCGCAGTTCGAGTCCCGACTGGGGCCCATAGTGAGACCTAGTCCCCAAAAAAATAGCTGGGTGTGGTGGTATGTGCCTGTCATCCCAGCTACCTGGGAGGCTGAGGCTGGGGATGGCTTGAGTCTGTGGTACCCCGGGCAACGAGAGCCTGCGGTTCCACGGACAACAAAAGCGAGACCTGGTCTCAAAAACAAAGCAAAACAAAAAAAGCCAAGCTAATAACCAAACTAAAGTACACAACCGGGCGGGTGGGGTGGAGGAATGGGTGGGAGCGGTCAGGGAGGGGAGGGGGCAGGTGGACCCCTGGGAGTACGAAGATGTGAAATCTATATACAAAGAAATTACTTAAGAAGATACACAAATAGTCAGTACACAAATGGAAAGCTGCTTGACAGAACTGGTCATCAGAGAAATGGAGGTGAGAACTAAAATGGAAACTGTTCAGGGTGACAAAGTGTTGGGAGAACCGCAGGGTAGATTGATTGATTAATGGATTAATTAAAAATGAATACCATGGATACTACTCAGAAAAAGAAAAGAGCCCAGGCTTCCCGGGAAACACCTGTTATGCACCTACCGGTGCCAGGCGGGAACATAAGACGAAGGGAAGACTAAGAACCTGCCTCAGAGACCTCGCAGGCCGTCAGGGTCCACAGAGTTGTAGGGAGAGAAGCTCAGCTTCACCCTGTGAGCTGCAGAGGCCTGAACCGCGGCCTCGGGCACAGCCTCTCCTGCTCCCCCTGCGCAACCGCTCCCCCTGCACGGAGCTTTTCAGGTCTGGGTGTCCTGTGTAAGCAGGCAGGAGGCAAGCGGTGTCACCCACCCGGAGGAGGTGGCCCTGGACGGAGAGACTCTTCCCAAGAGAGTACGTGACCCACAAGGCGAGCGTCACAGGGCTGTTGGCAAGAGATCCGTGGTTGATCCCTTGCCCTGGCAGCTTACCGTAAGTGCCACTTAGCTGGCTGATGTGTCCAAATCGAGCCGGTACGAGAGGGAGTCTTTCAAAGTGAGCTGATGGGGAAATTAAGAAAGTGGCACACGCCAGGCAGATGTCGCGAGATGTCAGTCTTACGGCTCCGGAAACAGCTGCACGGGACTTCAAACCAGACCCCTAGGGCCCCAGGTCAGAGCCCCGACCCTGCCCCTGTACTAGCCCACGACCGCAGAGAAGTGCGGCGGCCTCTCTGAGCTGGACGGCTCAGCCGTCGGGTGGAGGCGGCTGCTCTCACCTCCGGAGTTCACGGGAGGTCTGGAAAGCCGAGGCCGGGACTAACCCGGCCGGGTCTCAGGAAGGGTCTCACTGGAGCTAGTGACAGGGAGTGAGGGGAGTGGGCTTGAGAGGTGCAAGGTGACCTTGTCAAGTCCTCCTAGGGGCTGAGAAGCTGTGTGGGGCATTCACATCCGTGTCCTTCCTCCACCGTGCAAAGGGGTGGGGAGGGTCGCCCCCCCCCCACAGGTCGTGTTCTCTCTGTCTCGTAGGACACCGAGGCTATGTGCCTGCTGGGAAGCTGGAGCTGTATCATGTCGCCACCTGGGAGGAGCCCAGGAGGGAGACGGGGTCTCAGGACAATTCCCCCCGGTGCTTAACCCCAGAACCTGCCCCAGCCCCCGTCCCCTCTGTCCCAACTGTGACCCAGGTGAGTTGGGAAGAAGGGTGGGGGCTCGTTGTTCCACGGCCACCCGGAGCAGGGAGCTGATCGTTCTAGTATCCGGAGGAACCACACCCCGTGAAGTCAAGGTCTCTATCAGGGACCCCCTCAGGGCCGTGGCCAGGATGGGACCCGGAAAAAGGAGTTTCCCACTCCTGCCACAGAGGCCACAGAGCGTGAAGCTCCTTGGTTCCCACGAGCAGGGCAAGTGGGATTCACTCATTCATTCATTCATTCATTCATTCATTCATTCATTCATTCATTCATTCATTCATTCATTCACTCATTCACTCATTCATTCATTCACTCATTCACTCATTCACTCATTCATTCATTCACTCACTCATTCCATGTTTGCTGGGCACTGCACTCGATGAGAAATGATGAGCGAGGGTAAATCTTGGTCCTTTCCTTTGCACGTTTATAATTCGTGATGAAATAATCTTACGAATAATGTAGTTAAAGACGTGATAAACCCCAGAGCCCCGGTGTGGAAGAGGGTCGGGCTCTTTCTGGAAGGATGCTTTTTCTCAGCTAGGAAGGGCGTATAAGATCTCATCGGTTAAAAGAGCACATTGGGGCCGGGCACGGTGGCTCGTGCCTGTAAGCTTCAGCCTATGAAGCAGCCGGGGCCAGGGATCGTGGTTCGAGTCCCGCCTGGGGCCTGTAGCAAGACCCAGTTCCAAAAATATAGCTGGGCGTGATGGCATGCACCTGTAATCCCAGCTACCTGGGAGGCTGAGGCTGGGGATGGCTTGAGTCCGTGGTACCCCGGGCAACGAGAGCCTGCGGTTCCACGGGCAAAAATAGGGAGACCTGCCGCACATCGGGCGGCAAAGGTGAGGCCGTGAACGCCAAGACCCAGTGACAGGAAGGACAGGGGTGTATGAGGAGCCTGAGGGGGCCAGTGTGGCTGGGGAAGTTGAGGGGCGGTGAGGAGGGGGCTGAAGAGGCAAGCAACGGCAGCCTGTTGGGGCCTTGGCGGAACCACAGCCGCTCTCTTGAAACATGCACGAAACGCGCACCCACACGTCAGCGCTCGTCCTGGGAACCCCGGAGGTGGAACAGCCCAGGTGCCCACCAGCTGGTGACCGCACGGATGTTGCCTGACCACACAGTTGAGTGGTACCAGACCGTGCCCAAGAGCCAGGCTCCCGGTGCGTTCCCCCGAGCAGAGAGACGCGGAAGCCTCGTCTCCTGGACGAAGCTTCTTCCAGGACGGACACATGCGGAGAGGCGGGCGGCGGGTCGGTGGTTGCAGGCCCTGGTGGGGGGGGGGATGGGGTGACCCCTGGTCAGCGCGGGCGTGTCTGGGGGGTGCTGGTGGCCACACACTTGGCGGACCCTTGGAGATGACCGAGCTGTGCTCAAGAGGGCGAACGCAAAGCTGTGCGCAAGGTGTAAGCCAGGCCGGGCGGCCGCGAGCCTCAGTGGGTGGAGGCCGTGCCCACAGCCACCAGCATTGGCACGAGGGCGCGACGCAGGTGGTCGGGAGGCAGCAGCTTTTAGGGAAGAGCCAGGGGTGCCTCGGGTCAGGATGGCAGCGGAGCCCGAATGGCTGGTGGGAGGGCGGCAGAGATGCCTGTAGGTGCTGTGAGTTGGGGCACCGGCTCTCCCCCCGCCCCCCGCAATCCTCCAGCCACCTCCCCCTCCCTGGAACACACATGTCCAGTCTCCGGGGAATTGGCTACAAGGGGGTGCAGCAGGCTGCCACCCTTGGCCCTCCCACTCATCAGCAAGGACCGTAGAGCGCCAGCTTGCCGCCACCCCCACCCCCAGTCCCTCTGGGGAAGGGGATGAGGTTGCTGGCGCCATCCAGCTCCAGCCAGCAGGACAGTGTCTCTGGAACGGGCCAGCACTCAGGCCCACACGGGAAGCGCTCAGCGCCCAGCCGCCTCAACCGCTTGCTCTTTATTTTGTTCTGTTTTGTTTTTCGAGACCAGGTCTCGCTGTGTTGCCGGGGTCGTCCTGAACCCGCAGACTCAGGCGATCCCCAGCCTCAGCCTCCCAGTAGCTGGGATTACAGGCGCCCGCCACGGCACCCAGCTGCTTTTTCGAGACCAGGTCTCGCTGTGTTGCCTGGGGTAGTCCTGAACCCGCAGACTCAGGCGATCCCCAGCCTCAGCCTCCCAGTAGCTGGGATTACAGGCACCCGCCACGGCACCCAGCTGCTTTTTCAAGACCAGGTCTCGCTATGTTGCCCAGGGTAGTCCCGAACCCATGAACTTAAGTGATCCCAGGCCTCTTGCCTCCTAGCGCTTGGATTACAGGCGCGTACCACCACGCCCGGCTTGCTTCCTCGTTGTGGGGCTGCTCCAGGCAATTCATGTGGGGACAGCACGGCCCCCCCGGCTCCTGACTGTTCCTCCTCACAGCAGTGGCTGCGGTGGCACCGGTGATGGTGGTGGCCGGCAGTGATGGTGGCCTGGCTGCTCCCCAGGCTTGATTCACCGCGTGGCTTTGCGGACGTAAAACTGAGGCCCCGGGGGTGGAAGATCAACCAGTAAATGCCCCTCCCGTCAGCCTGTCAGCGCCTGTCGCTAGGAGGTTGAGCGCTTTGCCCTAAAGCGTCCCTAAGACCTGCCCTGTCTCCAGGCCGGAGGCTGGAGATGGTCAGGGAAGGGCTGAGCCCGTCCTGCCCGAGACAGCGGCCATGGGCTGGGGGCCCGGGTCCTGGGGCTAGACCGGCCGCCTCCTGGCTGCGAGGCCGTGAGCCGGCGCCTTTGCTCCTCTGAGCGCCTGTCTGTAGCTGAGCGGCGGGGCAGGCGGAGCCAGCGAGCGACACACAGCAGGCCGTGTGGGCATCGGAGGTGGCACAAGTCGCCGTCACCCTCGGCCCGGGCGTGGGCTGGGGGCGGCGATGCCTGGCGGGGGCCGCAGAGTCGGTGGGCGAGAACCGGGTCCGGCCTGTCCGCTCCCCTGACCCCCGTGTCGCTCCCTGTGTTCCAGGTGGTGGCCGCTTACCCCTTCGCGGCCAGGAGCAGCCACGAAGTGAGTCTGCAGGCGGGCCAGCCCGTGCTGGTCCTGGAGACCCAGGACAAGAAGGGGAACCCCGAGTGGAGCCTCGTGGAGGTCGACGGCCAGAGGGGCTACGTGCCTTCCGGCTTCCTGGCCAGGGGCCCGGGGCCAGCTCCCTGGGGCTGGCGCCTGCCCTCGTAGGCGCCTCCCGGGGGCCGAGGTGCCGCGGGGTGGGAGAGCGGAGGGGCTGCGAGGTGGCAGGTGTGCAGGGGAGACCAGGTCGGGGGGGGGGGGACGCGCACCCCGAAGGCAGCCAGAGAGGCCCGCAGGCCTCGGGGCTGCTTGGCCTGGGCGGCCAGGACGGCCTCGGCCGGACCCGCTCACCGCACCTGCCGGAGGAAGAGAGCCTTGAGCTGTCCAGCCTGGGGCCGCGGCCACCTGCAGGCGGGCCCTGGCAGCTGGCCCGACTCACCGGCCTGTGCCCCTCCTGGCTCCCCGAGGCTGTTCCCTGCGTGTGGTTACAGGGAGGGGGCCCAGGGAATCTCAGGCCGCCCCAGCGGGCAGCGCTCCGCCCAGCTTCGGCCCGGAGACACCGAGGCAAGCGGCGTGGCTCCCTGCCTGCCGGGAGCCGGGGCTCAGGCGTGAGCCCCTGGGTGCTCCTAGCGGGGGGCGGGGGAGCGGGGGAGCGGGGGAGCGCTTGTCTGGGCCACGCGAGGCTTCCGGGAGACTCGGGCTGGGCCTGGGCGTGGCTGTGAGCCCGGCCGGTCCCAGGACGTGCGCAGGCACCTCCAGAGGCTGTTTCGGGACAGGGGGGGCCTCGCGGGGGGTGTCCGTGGGGTGGGTGGGCCGTGGGCGGCGACTCTGCGTTCTCCCCACTAGGGGGCAGAAGGCACACGCAGCACAGGGGAGGCTCTGCGAGGCCGTGGTTGAAGGCCTGGTGGGTGGGCGCTTAGGAGGTGGCTGGGCATCCTGTTTCTGGAAGAGGGGGGCCGGGGAACCCCCAGTGCTTTCAGGGGCCAGCTCAGGCCCAGAGGCGGCAGGAGGCGTGATGTCGGTGGGTGGAGGGACGCTAGACTTCCCGTCCACAGTGCTAACCACAGGGCTGAGGCAAGGGGGACGTGAGGCGGCCGCCCCGGGACGTGCGGGCGACGGTCAGGTCGCCCTTGGCAGCGGTGTGCTGGACGTGGTCTCAGCCCCGGCCGCTGCTGGCTTGGCAGGCACGTGGCTGCCACCTTGCCCCGCGCCCGGCCCAGGGCAGCCCCGTTCATCAACGTGCCGTCACTTCCCTACGCTCAGGCCAGGTCCCGGGACCCCGGTGACCCCGCACGTCTCTTGACGTCCGTGAGCGCCAGCCTCCGTCATCCGTTCCTGGAAGCGGGGCATTCGAGCCCCTCAGAAAGGGTCCCTGTTGCGAGAAGAACAGCGACCGCGCCAGCTCTGGCCGGGCACCCCTGGTAAATCGCAAGCCTCCCCGTGTGACCTTTCAAGGCAAATCAGAGTCCAGCGTGACCTCTGACGCAGGCTCCACGTGTTGGACCCAGCCGAGCTGGAGCGTGGGAAAGCGGTCCTTACCCAGCGCTCCCGGGTGGTGTCGGAGCTGGCGCCCGGGCTCTTAAGAAGCGCAGCGTAGGTCAGACGGTCTGTGAACGTCCCTCCCGTGGGCCGGTGGGAGCGTGGAGACCGCACAACGCCCGGGCAGCGGTGCCCACGACCCCTTGCCAGGCCCACAGTCACTTTTTAGGGTGCTCGTGGCTAATCTCCCTCTCTTTCCTGCTTGGATTTTGGGCACAAACGGGGAACCTGGGGGAGCAGAAAATACACGGGGAGGTCCACATGGGTGCTGAAAGCCTACTGTGTGCTGGAGCCCCAGCCCGGCCATCTCCCCTGGACACCTGGCCCCTGGGACTGAGGCCGGGATCCCACGGGGAGATTCGGGCGCACTTGGTCTTGCGTGTGAGCTGGGCCTCAGGACTCAGAAGACTCCCCAGGTGCCCCTAGTGTGCGCAGGGATGGGACCTGCACCCCAGACACGTGGTGCTGGACAAGATGGGGCTGGGGTCGGAAGTGACCGGAAGGTGGACCGTGCCCCCTCCAAGCTCTGTAGCCGGCCGCTTTCGAGCTGGTTTGAAACAGGGCAGCCTGTTCTTTCTGCTCCCAGAATATACGTTAAGTGCCATTAAAAGGGACCTGGACGAAACGGAATGTTCCGTGAGCGTAAGGGAGGCTGGAGAACGGCCTGAACCTTCTCCAGGGGACTCTGCAACGTGCCTTCCCCCCGCCCCCCAATTCCTAGAGCCAGCGCACTGTGTCTTCTTTCTTTCCCTGCTGCACCGTCACACGGTAAACTCACCAAGGTATGTGCCCGAGCACCAGCCAAGACGGTTCACAGTGGAGTGAGGGCGCTCAGCCTTTTGGACTGCACCCCCGTTTCACACACCAGGACAAGGTGGCAGTGAAAGGGGGGGTGCGTGACCTCTTGGTGAAGAGGATGAGCTCTGACTCGTCGGTAGCTGGTGTGAGGGGCTGGAATAAAGGGCTTCAAGAAGGAAACCATCTCTGACTCTCTGTGGGCTAAACAGCGGCTGATCCGATGTCCCTGTGACGCTGGGTCGCCGGGCACTTGACATTTATGCAAACGGTGCCTCGTCCCTACCTTGTCGTGCACTGCATGAGCATCAGCTGCACCTGCTCGGGGCCCCCAGGAGCCGGCCTGAGCTGCTGGGAACACGGCAGGAGAGCAGACAGAGGGGAGCCCGTCTCCCCGAAGCCCACGGTCTTCTGCGGGAGACAGACAAGGCGACATTTTGTTTTTGAGACCGGGTCTTGCTATTTTTGCCCATGGAACCGCAGGCTCCTGTTGCCCAGGGTACCACGGACTCAAGCCATCCCCAGCCTCGGCCTCCCAGGTAGCTGGGATTACAGGTGCGTACCACCACGCCGAGCTATTTTTTTGAGACTAGGTCTCGCTATGCTGTCCCGAGCAGGACTCGAACCGCGATCCCTGGCCCCGGCCGCTGTAAGCTAAAGCTTACAGGCAATCCCAGGTAGCTGGGATTACAGGTGCCAGCCACCGCATCTGGCTGCTGTTTTGAGACCAGGTCTTGCTATGTTGGGCTAGTCCCGATCCCGTGGACTCAAACATTCCCCAGCCTCAGCCTCCCAGGTAGCTGGGATTACAGGCACCCACCGCTGCACCCGGCTGCTCTTCAGAGACCAGGTCTCGCTCTGTTGCCCGGGGTCGTCTCAAACCCACGGACTCAAGTGATCCCTGGCCTCAGCCTCCCAGCTGAGGACTACAGGCGCTCCACCACACCCGGCAAGCACTGCATGCTAGAACGGTCCACCCTGAACTCTCCCGAGCACCCGCCATGTGCCTCGAGCAGCAGATGCTCGGTATTTACTGTTCAGACAGGAATTCCGGGGGCGGGAATACAGGTGCTTCCACGGAAGCTTCCAGTCAGCTGCGGAAACAAGACCGCAGTTACCTGCAGCCATACGGGCAGGGCAGGGCGCTGCCACCCCCGAGGGTGCTGAACAATGGGGACCTGTGGGCGGGTCAGGGGGGCCTGAGGACGTGGGAGCAGGTGCCAGGCCGCGGGGTCAGCAGGACCGGGGGGG
>PVHY01034694.1:0-10275 GCA_004024945.1 Uropsilus gracilis | reverse complement strand
GGATCTGAACACCCCAGCACCACGGTGGGGGACGTCGCATGGGAATTGTCCATCAGGCATCGTCCTGGTGGCCTCCAGGGCCCGGTGCTGGGTCCTGAGGAGAAGGCACAGAGCCGCAGGCCCAGGCTGGCTCACCCTCAGGGCGCCGCCTCCCTGCCTGGCTGGGCCCAGGGGAGCCTCTCCCTACGCCCTGCCCCCCTACTCTGGTCTGCGCCATCCCTGACTATCCTTTGAGGCCTGTTTCATCATCCGGGCCCCACATTGGCGACCCCCCCAATCCAGACCCCAGCATGGCCACCGAAGGCCCCCCAGGAAGCTCCCTGAGGTTCTCCCCAGCAGTCCCCCCATCGCCGTCCGAGCCCTCCCTCTAGCGGCTGAGCCTCACGTCGGAGGGCTCTGCGGTGTCCAGCAGGGGCCACTGCCCCAACCACTGCAGGGACGGCCCCTGTGACTGCCCACTGCCCCTCTGGACAGAAAAGCACGCATCTTCTGATCCTGTGGGTCGGGCCCCACGGGTTTGTCCCATGAGCCGCTGGGTTTTGGGGGACCAGGGCTGGGTTTTGGGGGCGCTTTCCCCACACATGTGAGCAGGCAGGGGCAGGCCATCCTCTGGGCCGGTCGGTCCTCCCGACTTGGCTCCTACCTGGGCGAGGCTGTGCGGTCAGCGCCCCCAGAAGATTCCTCCGGCTTCTTGTTTCGATTCTGACCATCCCCGGGTGCTTGCAGGGGTCCGGGGCTCTGAGCTGCTGCGGGCTTCTGAGCCAGGAGAAAGAAGGAGAAGGAAATCAAATCGGCGTCTCTAAGGCGTGTCGGCATGAAGGACCGCGCTGCTCGTCTGCTTATTCCAGCTGAGCACCTACTACGCGCTGGAGGCCAAGTGAGCGCGGCCCCGGCCCCATATCACAGAGGGGGTTGCAGTTGAGCACTGAGTAGGATGCTGGCTTGAGTCAGAAACCAGGACTGAAAGCAGGGTGTGGTGTGGTGCGCCTGTAGTCCAAGCGCTGGGAGGCAAGAGGCCTGGGATCGCTTGAGTTCATGGGTTTGAGGCTACCCCAGGCAATGTAGCGAGACTTGGTCTCAAAAAAGCAGCTGGGCACGGTGGTAGGCGCCTGTAATCCCAGCTACCTGGGAGGCTGAGGCTAGGGATCGCTTGAGTTCGCGGGTTAGGGACTACCCCAGGCAATGTAGCGAGACCTGGTCTCAAAAAAGTAGCTGGGCACGGTGGCAGTCACCTGTAATCCCAGCTACCTGGGAGGCTGAGGCTGGGGATCGCTTGAGTCCGCGGATCGGGACTACCCCGGGCAACATAGTGAGACCTGGTCTCAAGAAAAGAGAAAGATACCAGGACTGGGGTGTCTGTCTTAGGTTGGGGGGCATTACCCCCCGCAGAAAGCAGAGACACTAATCCTAAGGCCTGAAAGCGTCCATTTTGTTTGTGGCCCCTCCTAGGAGAAAGGCCTTTCCTCCCGTACCCCCAGTTTTCACACTAGAATGCAGCTAGCAGCTTGGAGGTGGAGGGGTGTGGGGTGCGACTGTGTGTACGAGAAACAACCAACTGGGGCGGATGTGAGCCTTGGAAACCAGGGCGCCCTCGTGGGGTCCTGCCGCTGAGAGCACCCACAGGACGCCTGCCTGATGTCCAGTGGGTTTGAAAAGCCAAGGTGCTGACCTGTCCGGCACCGTCAAAGCCTCACGTGCCAGGCCAGGCGCAGTTTAAGCCACAGGCTTGTTGATGTCGACGTACAGATCAGCGACGAGGGAAGGGCTGTGAGAAGGTCCACGTGGTCTTCCCCAAAGCAGGGGTGCCCTTGACCGTGTCCCCCCAGATGAAGGCACGGGCCCTTGAGTCTCCCTCCCGGAAACAGCACACACCCCATCTTTTGGGGTGATCTGTGTTAGGAGTCGCGTGTGGGAAAGAAGAAATGAGACAGAAGAGATTGATAGGCAGCTGTGGGGCCAGAGAATGGGGGTCCCGGGGAGCATGTCCAGGTCCCACTTTATTTTATTGAGACCAGGTCTCACTCTTTTTGCCCGTGGAACCGCAGGCTCACGTTGCCCGGGGTACCGCAGACTCAAGCCATCCCCAGCCTCAGCCTCCCAGGTAGCTGGGATGATAGGCGTATGCCATCACGCCCAGCTATTTTTGGGGGACTAGGTCTCGCTACGGGCCCCTGGCGGGACTCGAACCGTGATCCCTGGTCCCTGCCATGGCTTCCTTACAGGCTTACAGGCTTGTGCCACGGTGCCTGGCCCAAGTCCCACTTTAATGAAATTATGAAGCCCCTTACATACCCTCTCAACGAGCTAATAAGGAAGCAGCAACCTGATGCCCAAAGGCGTATGTGACACACAGCAGGGAGGAGGCGTGATAGCAGGAGGGTTCACCTGTCGGGGGGGGGGGGATCGTCATTACCTGTCGGTCCTATGTCTCCTGGGACATTCCAAAGAGGTTGGGAAGCTGGGTTCGGGGTGAGAGACCTGCCACTGACCACCTTCTAGAGTGCCCGCCCTCACCACAGGGGGTGAGACAGATAAAAGGTTTCCCTTCCACCTGGGGCATCTCTCTCAACCTGCATCTACACCTCACAGATCCGGCTTCTTGCACCCGCATCCTCTGCCCAGAGGCTCTCATGGTCACGCCAACCATGGCCCCCACTTTCCTGCCCTCGGGTGTGCACGATGCTCAGAGAGACCCAGGTTCTCCGCGGGACCCCGCAGATCTGGGGGTGGGGGTGCACCCTGCCACCGGCGAGGGTCAAGCCCGCGGGAGAGAAAGGCCCAGACGAGCAGCCTCCCCTCTGGCTGCGTGCGTTCTGTGTGCAAAGGTGGGACACAAGCGACCCCAGCCACAGAGCCACACAACCAGCGCTGAGCACCCTGCCCGAGACTCCTGCGCGCAGTCAGCCTGCGGGGATGGCAGCGGGCGGCTCCCCGAGCTGGGGCGGGCCAGCTGCTCGGATCACGGGGGACGCCCAGAACACCACGAGGAAGCCCCCCCCCCCGTAGGCTCCCGTCTGAGAGTCAGAGAGCCCGGGTTCACGCCCAGAGCCCAGGGCAAAGTTCCTGGCATGGACCAGGTTCTCGGACTTGAGGGGCAGAAAGGTGCTCCCCAAACCATGTCGTCAGGACGGGGGGGGGCGTCCTGCAGGAGGCCAAGGGAGCTCGGCTGACTTCCCAACTAGGAGGGGCCTGCGCCCCCCTGCCGGCCTCCATGCTGGCTGAGCCTGGCTCTGCAGCCCGGCCCGCCTGGGGCCTCGGGCTCCCGTGACCAGGGGAGAACATCGTCCCCCACGCAGTCAGACCTGCCTTGCCGGAGTGCAAGCCCCCGAGGCAGCCAGGCTCTACGTCCAGCCTCGTACCCGCTCCGGGGGCGAGATCCGAAGTGTCCACTGCGCGTAGGGCCCGCGGGAGGACACGGTGTTTTCGCCGAGTGTCCGGGTGTTTCTTGCTGTGACCTGCAGGCTCCGGCGGCCGCGTGGACAGCACGCGACCTCGAGGTGCAGCCTGCGCGTGGGGGCGCCGTGCGCGGCTCGTGAGCCGGATGGATAGTTCCCGGGTGTGAAGATGCTTCTGCGCACGAGGCCTAACCGGGCTGTGCCGGCGTTGTCCACAAACCATCCCGAAGCTATAGGGCTCGGGAGGAGCAGGGCGCGGGGGCTCTTCCTGGGCACGGGGGCACCGCTGCGGCTGGAGCCTGAGGGAGCTGCTGCTGCGGCTACTGCTGCCAGGGATGAGGGACACGTGGGTTCAAGAGAGCCCAAGTGGGGGCCGAGAGGCCAGCCGCCTCTAGGGCCAGCCCGGGGCTGCTCCCGCCAGGCCAGCTGGACTGTCCGTGTGTCCTGCTGTTGCTGCCCGGGTCTCCTGTTGCTGGGATCGAGACTTGTTCCCGGTCCTGTGCGTGCACAGGCTTCGTGTCCTGCTTCCTCACCTGCCTCTGTTGAGAACCAGGCACGCTCGTTGCTGAGGCCCTGCACTGTGATGCTGATAAGGGGGGCTGTGGCGAACTTGGAGGGCCATAGCCCCAGCATGGTAAGGCTGTATTAGGATAGCAGCCATTGCGTCCCGGTGGGCCGAGACCTGGAGAAGGGAAGCTGAGGCTTCTCAAGAGAAGAGCAGAGAGAGGAGACTTAAGAGAGAGAGAAAGCTGGAGAAGGGGGAGAGCAGAAGAGCAGCAGGGAGGCTGCAGGCCTTGGAGTGGCTGCTGCCAGGCGGGGCAGCAGGGAGGGAAGGAGCCATGCGGTGGGCGTCCATCCCCAGCCTGGGCCGGCGAGGAGCCTGGGGAAGCACGTTGCAGAAACTTTTGACCTGTGTGAGCTGACTTGGAGGCTTGATACTTGGAGATGCACTTTAACTTCGCAGCTGCGACGCTTGGGAATTGTCTGGAGACCCAAAGGGAATGTGGCGTGTTGCATTTTCACCGTGAGATGTCTGAAGTGGCTGCTGCTGTTGTGTTGAGCGAGTTTTGCTAGTTTCACCTTTACAGTTGAAGCTGAGAGAATGTTGGAGCTGTGCCTTTGGGAGGAGGATGGATGACGCCATCTTGGTTTCTTCATCTGGCTTGAAGGTGGGGCGGCTGCCTTTTTGTGGACACACGTGGTCAAAGACCCATGTGCAGCTTTCTGGGGCAGAGACTGGATTATGTGGTAAGGTCACCAGAGGGGTCCCTTGTACCCTCGGTGACTCTTGTCTAGCTTGTCTTTTAATAAGTGAATCTGTTCTTGCCCCTTTTTAAGATAGTCCGGTCTTGCTACTGCTTGCACAGGCTGGGATGAACCTGATGAGTGGCTAGATTTAAAGGGCCAGCTGCTCCCTTTTGTAAGTTTAAAGTCTCTGCTTTGCCTGGTTTTGTTATCCGGTTTCAATACCTCAAGAGCCACAATACAGAGTGGGTGACAGTCCCATACCGGGGCCCAGACTTTTAAAAATCATAACCCAGTCCCTGTCTGTCTGTCATGCCAACCTCAGTTCCAGACACCTGGAGGTAGGCTGCCCTTTTGATCAGATTATCTGAAGTGGATTATTCTATAATATTCTACAGCCCAACAGACACGTGTCCTGCCTTTGACTCACGATCCAGGTTGCTTTCAAGCAATTCTGGAAAGACGTTAGCATGTCTCGCAGCCCAGACAGATGCAAACAACAGATGGCAGGAGAAGACAGCCCTTGGCTCCATGGGAAGGGAAGAGGGGCTGGCAGGAAATTGCCTCAAGCAGAGGAAATGGAACCGGGGCTGAGATTTGCCTTTGAAGAACGACTGGCCCTTCAGCCCCACCCCCATCCCCGGATCATCTTCACAAGAAGATCAGCTCTGGCACAAAAAGATCAGCTCCCTTCAGAGGGAGCTGAAGGCAGAGGATGGCCGGGTTGGGAGGCCATGGAACTTCTCAGAGAGTTTCATGCCCATCCAGTTTCCACAGAACCCCTGGGAACTGGACAGGCAGGTTGGGTAAGTTTTCCCTTTCTCCAGAGAAGAAGCAGAGCTAAGTGACCTGGCCAGGGATTCTTCCTTGGATTCAGGGCCTTCGCCATGGCAATGCCAACCTCCCAGCGAAGTGTGGCACTTTCTCTCCTGCAGCAGTGCCAGCAAAGAGATTCTTGTAAATGCTTTCTAGGTGCTTCCATGTTCACGCCTTCATCCTCACACCCCACCACCACCACACACACACAGAGAAGGGAAGCCCCGCGGGTGAGGTCACCCAGCTTGGAAGAGGCAGAGCCAGGACTGGACCCTGGTGGTTGGCTCTAGAATCTGTGTCCTTGACCTCAACTTTCTGCGACCTCGCCGGACATGGAAAAGTCGCCAGTGGTTCCTGCCATCTTCCCACCACACTCCAAGGGGCCCAAACAATAGGGTGTGAATGAATGAGGCGCACCAGCCCAGATCCGATGCCCAGATAGCACCTGGCACGGGGCGTCACTCTGTAAACATTTGCTGAATGTATATGAAATAGATGATTTCCGTCTCGTCTGGTCACCGCTGCTGCCAGCGGCAGGCACACGCTCAGTGTCGCGGGTTGGCTTCCCAGGGACACCCCTTGCTTGTCCCCCGCCCCAGCAGTGGTCGGACCCTGTCACTTACAGGATCCCGAGGGGTCTGCTGTGTCATCAGACCTCCCTGCAGAACAGCATGTGTCTCTAAAGTTACCCCTTCGCCTCCAAATAGCAGGCTGGCACGGCTGGAAACCAGGCTGGCACTGCTCCGCGGGCAAGCTGCCACTCAAGCTGCTGCTTGGAGCCTGAGCTGCATGGCAGGAGTAAACAAACAGCCTCTCCCGGGCGCTGGAACACGCCGCGCCCTGGCTCGCCTTCCAAACACTCCTCCAGCACTTGCTGGAGCTCTCCGAACCCAACAACTGCGCTTGTTCAAGGGCTGGCGAGTTGTGTCCACAAAGCGAGGCCTTGCCTGGCTAATCTCACCGTGCTCCATCGCGGCAGACCGTGGCCGATGGTCACCCCCACAGCGGCTCCGTTCACCCCTGAGATCGGGGGCCCCGGGGTCTGGCCAAGTTGCCCACTCTTCACCCACGTTCCCTGAGAGCAGCGTGGCTGCAGGTGGTTGCCGGGAAGCGGACCAAGGTCACCCCCGTGGCATTGGGACTCGGGTTTTGGAAACGCCTACTGGGCTGTCTGAGCATGGACGATGAGCTGTGCGGGGCCAGCAGGCCGGCATCTGCCCTGCCCGGGGCAGGCAACGGCGCAGGGGCCTCTGCTCGATGGCCCCAAGTGTGCCTTCACCTCCACGACAGACAACGGAACTGAGCGTCTCACCCAGCTGGCCGCAGAGAACCCCCGGCCGGCCCAGCGGGCCCTGGTCAGGTCCGATTGTAGGAGTTTAGGCCTTTTCCCAGAGGAAGGATGTGGAGCCACGGGGTGGGAAAACAAGCATCTCTGGCGTCTGAGAGAACTGGGGGTGACCCCACTCTTCCCTTGGAAGCTGGGAAAAGGGGAGCTCGTTGTGGGTTTGGAACCCTCCAAGTGGTCAGGCCTGAGCCTAGAGTTGGATGGGGAGATGGACCAGGCCTGGCGCGGGGTGTCGACTCAGGGGAAGTTGGCGGAGGCCTGGGAAGGAACCCTCTGTGCTGTCTCTGCAGCTTCTCCTGACTCTGCCCAGAGTCCCACATAAAGAGCTGAGTTAGGAAGAACAGCCCTGGCTCCTCCCCTCATGGGGCGCACAGCAGCGCATCTGTGTCCCAAAGGGCAGGAGTCACCCTGAAGGATACAGGAACCCCCGAAATGCCAGTGTGGACGTGTCGTGCATCTCTGGTCTGCAGGGAAAGGGAATCCACTGAGACTTCAGGGACATCGCTCAGCTTTCTGTCCTAGTGTAGATGGTTTAGAAGCCATTCGCTTACAGAGCCAGACCAGGTCAGAGAACCCAATAACATCCCCTCTCGGAGTTATTCACCCCTTCATCAGCTCCTGGAGACAGACTCTGTTGATAACAGGGGCCACGATCTCTGCCCTGGGGGACCCTAGGACCCCAGCAATGTAGCAAAGCACTGCACCAGTGTAGGAGGTGGCACCCCTGTAGCTACCACTCGCTTGTACTTGAGATGAAGCATAAACTGTCTTATTTATTGTATCGAGAATTCCTGGGCCTGCGCGTTAGCATGCGAGCTGCGGGAGGCTTGACTCGAAGCCGGGCCACAACTGGGAATCTACCCAAAGGCTACCAAAACACTCGTTCAAAAGGACACCTGTCCTCGGATGTTCATCGCAGCACTATTTACAACAGCCAGGACATGGAAACAACCCAAATGCCCCAAACCAATGACTGGTTGAAAAAGATGTGGTATATCCACACAATGGACTGTTATTCTGCCATCAAAACTGACACATATGAGTCGTTTGTGATGACACAGATGGACGCAGAGGGAATCCTATTAGCAGAAAGAAGTCAGAAAAAAAGCCAGAAGCCAGATGATCTCACCTATAGATGGGAATAACAAACAAAAGGCCAGGAAAAGCCCCAAATAAGCTGGCAGAGCAGCTGGGGCAGGCTGTTAGGAAAAGCGTGGGGGGAGGGAGAAATGCGGGCAAGGAGGAGCATGGGAAAATCAAGAGGACGGCTCTGGGGGGATGGGGTGGAGGGAGAATCCGGAGAATGCAACGATGTAATATGTATATGTGCATATATATATATTCATATGCATGAATATGCAAACAAAATGATTAATTAAAATAAAAAATGAGCTGTTGACCTAATTTTTTTAATTAAAAAATAAATAGAAAATTAAAAGGAAGAGAAAAAAAAAAAAGAATCGGAGCCCAGGAGCCAGGGAAGGGCTGGAAGCCGAGTTCTCCCCGTCACTCCCCTGGGGGCCCCATGCCTCCAGGACCAGGTCCCGGAGAGGAGGTCACGGTTCCAGGCTGGTCTCGGAGGTCAAGTGGAAATTGCCCCCCGGGAAGCATCTGTCCCAAAGCCAGACCAGGGCCGAGGGTCCTCTGTGCCAGTTACTCTGACGATGAAGAAGGAACCGGTTCAGCACTCGTCAGCCAGCGACGGCCTCCTCAGCCAGCGCTCACAGGTCCAGCAGACCCTTCAGAGGGCAACTGCAGGAGGCCGGATCTAATAAGCGAGCAGTGCCCTCTGGGCTGTTTGCTCACAAGAGAGGCCGTGGCTGCAGCTGGTTTAACAAAGACCTTCTCTGTGGAGACGAGCCGAGTTTGCACTGGTAAATGGCGTTCAGTGACGTCATCCGGTGACGTCATCCAATGAACACGGTGACGTCATCCAGACGCCCACCTGCGGCCTGTCCACAGGAGATGCTGTTTCCTCCGCTCTGGTCTGACGCTGTCGCGTTGGCGCTCCTCGGGTTTGGAACTAAAGATGCTACCTCCAAATTAAGGGGGGGGGCATGTCTCTGGCGCCTGAGCAACACCCCCGCAGACACAAAGGCTGTCGATCTGCTGAGGGCCATCAGCAGCGCCCACCACTGGAGCCGCGCTGCCCTCAGCCCGCGGGAACAGGCCAGATGTGGGATCAAGACCCCAGAGAGGGTTCATGTGACCAGTTTCTCCTGTGTCCCGGTCCTGTCATCCTCAGATGCCAGGAAATCCAGTCACAGTGGGTCACCTTCAGGAGTGGACCTCAAGTCCAGGCTGCCTCTTGACCTTTGAGCAAGGGCCAGAGAGAGCCTCTCCGCCCCCAGGCTAGTAGGACTTGGGGAAACTTGCCCAGTGGACTGGACACCCCTCTGTCCCCAGGTTCAAGGTCAGCTGCTGAAGTGGCCTTCCTGGTCCCAGGGCAGGTGGGGGTGGGGGGGTGGGGTCTTTGCCCCTGTCTCCTTACTTCATTGCATTGACCAGAGCACCCAGAGTTGAGTTTTTTGGGGGGAGGGGTGGGGGCGGACAGTGGGAGAACCTGCAGCAACGTCAGACAACCGCACTATTTCAGAGCCAGGCACTGTGATAAGATGGCTGGGTGCTGCTCTCTCCCTTCCCAGGCTAGCAGAGCCAGGAGCAGCTGCCATGACAACCTGGGGAAGGTGGGGCTGGAGGGTGGGGCCCCGCCTCCCAGTCCACATGCTAGGAGCTCAGGAACCCTGACCTGCACATTCAGTCAAGAATGCTGGACAACTGTCATGCCCTCTTTGGCGAATGGGGCTACGGGCTGACATGGCCCTAATCCCCTACCAGTCCTTCCAAGCAAGTCACATGCAGGAGGCCCCAGGGGGACTGTGGGAAGGAGCTGGGTCATGCACACCCACGTGGTTCTCCCTTCACTGCCCACAAGGCTGCAGGCAGGGGCATGACCAGGAGCCAGGCGAGGCTGGACGTGCAGGAGAAAGTGCTGGCTCCCTGAGTTTGGCCTCAATGCCCAAGGCCTCAGGGCCTCAGGGAAGGGGAGGGAAGGAGCAGGAGGAACAAGCCAGACCTGCTGGGCAGGGCAGGCAGCAGAAGCCTCAGCTGGGTGTGCTGGTCTGAGGCGGAACCTCGGAACCTCGCAGGTGAGGAGAGTAAATGGATCCATAGGGACAGAGCAGCTGGTGGCTGTGGAGCCTGGGCGGGAAGGGAACCCAGAGCATCTAGGCGTGGAAATGGGTCTCCTTTGAGAGTGACTGAAGTGTTTTGTGGCTAGAAAGAGGCAGTGACATCGCCAGTACATCAGCTCGTAACTTTAAAATGGTGGAGTTTTACGTTATACAAATTCACCTCAATAAAATATATATATATAAATATATATATAAAATATAAATATATATATATAAATATAAAATATATATATATATATATATATATATATATATATATATATATATATATATATATATA
>PVHY01034693.1:0-10266 GCA_004024945.1 Uropsilus gracilis | reverse complement strand
TAATCAGAAATATAAGCAAGAAAAAAAGAGGTGCTAGTGGTTATGCTATGATTATGCATATTCTGAGTAGAGTCAGCAAATATATTATTCCTATAGCTAAAAGTCTATGATGGAGTAAAAATATCTATAGCTAGAACAGAGAAGACAGATTCAAATTGCCTGACCAAGGTTAGTGGTAGAGTGCCAAGAACTTCACAGAATACAAAGGGCTATGTGACTGTGGTAGGTGACAAATGGTGTTTCCTAGTCTCCAAACTCTAGACTCTGGAGTTAGGACTGACTCTATGCTTTGGCTCCCTTGCTTACTGGTTACTAGAACTGGTCTGTGATTTAGCCCTTCAAAATAGCACTTTTCTCCCATAATTGTATGATTATATCTCTTTTGAAAGAGCTATAATAAGTATCTCTTTCTAAAAGAGAAATTACTTGAAAGTGATTATGAGGAATAACAATAGAAAATGCCTATAAGAGCTCAACATTCAACATGGTGAATATTCCGCAAACATCAGCTCCATAAAGGGAGAATTTTTATCTGCTTTGTTCATTGCTAGAGCCTCAGTTCCTGTCACTACTTAAATAGCCTTTGATATAATTATTGTTTGACTAATGACAGCTGCCTCTATTGCTCTTCTTGTATTTGTTTTTAATAGGTTTATGATAGTCATAAAGAGAAATGGCATGTCCTATTTGTCTTTTAAATCTCTAACTTTCCTACCAGGTACTACCCTCAAAGAGTTTAGGGAAAACAGATTGGTTGTTGGGCTTGCAATATACCTGGGGTTTCTACATCTGAGTTTAGCCATGAAAATGAATGTTTTCTAGCATCCTCATTATTCAATGGCAATTTCTACTAAAAAAAAATCCTCATGTGATTGCCCTCTTAAAGCCTTATGGTGATCACTTTTGATGTTCTTTTCTTGCCTTAGGCATTTGTAGTCTCTCTTTGCTGAACAAAATTCTCTTATTGCCAGTTCTTGCAGGTTACTTTGTAACACTTGAAGTTATGGGTCATGCTATCTCCTGTTCCTGTTCACTCCTGTGCAACTAAGAGCAATAAATGCCATTGTTGTTTCATGTAACCCTTGCACTGTCTGGCATATAAAGTCAAGACAAAACTGTGCCATTTTAAAGAGCACAACATTCCTAAATTTGGGGGTGAATTCCAACATCCTGCCCCCCCCTTTGCTCTTACAGGAACCTCTTTGCAGAACTCTTTGGTTCTGCATATAAAAGGCAGTTGAGAAATGAAAAGGCACAGTCTTCAAAATAAGCAACTGTTATCCATTTAATCATGTCAAAAGCTGTGTTTATTTTAAATCTACTTTGGTTTTGCAGGAATTATAATAGTGTTGAGATATGTTGATTTTCTCTGGCTGTGGGCAAGTGATGAGGGTGAATAAGGGGCTGAGAAAAGATGAATTCATCCCAAAGACAGAATCAACGTGAAATAATATGGGAATGCCAACATCTAAGAAAGGTAGGTCCAGGAAAAGGCAAATTAAAAAGAATGTCAAACATATAAATGTCTTAGAGGAAGACATTTATCAGATAGCCAGTTTTGACCTTTCCTCTTTTATATTCTGATTATCTTCCAGTTAAGAAAACTGCCTGTGATTAAATCCTGTATGAATCACTTATTAGTTACATATCTTTTGGGAAATATATAAATTATAGATGTGTATATATATATGATAGATATATAATAGATATATTATGTGAGCTATATCTATAATATATTCTATATTCTATATCATATCTATATATAATATATAATATATATTATATATGATTACTTAATATACCTATAATATAATATATATCTATTAATGTATATTATATAATATATCATATAATCATAATATCATAATTATGTATTATATATAGTCATATATAATAGAAGTATATTATATATGTTCTCCTAGTACTTCAGTCTTATCTGTAAAATGGGGAGTGTAAACATGCCTCATCATAAGATTAGTAGAATAGCTAAATGAATATATCCCCACAAAGCACCTTGTGCTGGCCTGTGCTATGATTATTCTCAAGAGTTAGTAAAATGCTAAATATCAGAGCATTGCTACAGCTTTGTTCAGAAGCCTCTGGTCATGTTTTGGAAAGTATGCTCAGGAATCAGAAGTGGTAAAGAGGAGCTGGAGGTAATCTGTGAGAGAGACAAAGGAATGATAAATGAACAAGGTAGATTTCTAAAACGCAGTGATCTCATAAACTCTTGGGAAGAAATTAGATTTCTTGCAGTTATTCGATGTGGAATATCAAGTTATGATAGCATGTATGTCAGGAGGAATAAGCACCCTAGAGTTATTCATAGAGAACTTTAGGACCCTGAGATTGAAGTTATTATTTTAATGAAGGTTTATGTATGTCACAGACATGATTTATTTCCTGTGTGAGCCTCATACTTTATTAGATGCTTGAGCTAGAACTAGAACTTACATTCAGTTAAATGAATATCTTTTATAATTAATATATTTTACAACTTAAAATTACCACGGGTGAATTGCCCATGTTTCTAAAGCCATTTTCTCCACCTGTGCCCTAGATGGCATCCTCCCTTTCCTATTTGAGGATATTACCCCCCCCCCCAAAAAAAAATCCTCAGTTGTTCTCCTTAGATTTAGTGACTTCAGCACAGTGTTCCAATGGAAAGCCAGCATTTCCCATCATATAACTTACATGACGGCATTAAGTTCTGGCAGCCAAATACTTACTTCCATATACTTTGTTCCAACCAGGTGTCTTTCTTGCTGCCTTTCAAACATTTTAGGTATGTTTTGGACAACTCTTCAATTAGATTCTCACAAGGATAGCTCGTTAACTTGCTGCAGATCACAATCATAAAACACAAACATCTACAGTAAGTTTTTCAACAGAGGGAATTGGACGTGAACTGGTAAGGCAGGTGTTAAAGACAGTAATAGCCAAAGGGAGTATTAAAGTTAATGCTGGGTGGTAAAGGCAAGAGGCAGCTACCACCCGTTCAGCTGAAAGAAACAAATGGAAGATTTGGACTCATCAAAACCATTGGAGTTGTCTTGGAGCTGTGACTCAGATACCTGAGGCTGGGATACTGATTGTCTGGTTTTGGTAACTTGAGAACTTAAAAAGAGAGTCCCATAAAATTTGTTTCTGTGAGGGAGGATCATTATCCATTTCCACTTGCTGAAAAGACCTATGAGTGTGTAAATGAACAAACTGGGTCTTTCACTTGCACACAGGAAGCCTGTGTACAAGACATGTCTTTCACTGGAAAGGCAGATATGAACTGGATATCAAAGGAGTTAGAGCAAAACAGTTGGCTCTCTGCGTGGTGGGACCTTTGGGGTTGTGTAAGTGGGGAAGGACTGTGAGGAAAGTACCAAGCTTCCCATCTCTAGACCTGTGGAGATCTCTAGCAGTCAGGCAACATGACTTGTTTCTCAGCAATCGGTAGATACTGTTCCTGAACAATTCCAAGAGAATTTTATTAAGGTTGTGACACCATCAATTTTCCAAGTTCTTAGGAACATAATTGGTTCCCATTAACAGATAATCACCAAAAGAGGTTGAGAAAAGAAAGAAGAACAGGTAGTCAGAGTTTAATTTCACTTATTCCTCATTTTTTTAGCTGGGGGAGTTTGCGGGGATTTTGGTAACAAGATGGAGGAATCTGGCTAAAAGAGATTTGGAGAACTGGGCCCTTGAACACGGAGGTAGGGGCTTTCAGGACTTGGTATGATACTGGTTATGAGTGTCAACAAAACTAGAAAATTAGAGTCAACTGTGTTTTCTTGGGTGGGAGGGTTACATCTAGAGTGATGCTGACAGGAACAGAAAGGAAACCGAAAAACTCCCTATTTCCTCCTGCGTTTCAGTATCCATCAAATGCGCTCTGTTGAAAAAAATGGTGAGAAACCAACTGATGGTGGGTAAACATGGTGCACAGACACCCAACCATCTCTATGCAAAGTACAGAATCAGAATGACTTGATTCCTGGGCTCTATTCATTCAGTAAGTTACAAATAAGCATGAGAATATCTGTTTATAGTTGGTTCTGAAGTTCAGCTGTTTGGAAACCAGTGATGTAGGACAATTTCATTTCACAATGGGGAAACTGAGAAAAGAAAATTGAAGTGTGTTATGGTCTGTGGCGATGCAGGTTATGAGTCAGCGAGGCCATGAGTGCTCAGATATTGGGTCAAATTTAATGCTGGGAATTTTTGTGAGGATATTTTGAGATGAGTGTAACGTTGAAATTAGTAGACTGAATAAAGCATAATGCTCTCAATAACGTGACACAAGCAATCAGTCTTTTTATTCATAACTGAGCATAAATGGATCCTTCACTGAAAAAGAGGAGATTCCTCCCCCCACGACTGCCTTTGAGTTGGGGCATTGACTTCATGCTCCTTTCATCTTGGAACCAAAATTTGGAGCCAGCTCTTTCTGAGTCTCATTCTTAAAGCCTCAATCGACAGAACTGGTTTCCCTGGTTGTCCGTTCTTTGAACTGAAATTGGACCTGCACCATCAGTTCTCCTGAGTCCCAAGTTTGCCCCAAGCAGAGCTTGTAATTTGTCAGCCTCCATAATTGTATGATCCAATTCTTATAATGAATCTATTTTTAAATGTATATCCCATTGATTCTGTTTGTCTGGAGAATCCTGTTGGATAAATGGTCTGTAACTTTGAATTTCTCTTAGGTATTAGGGTAAACTAAAGGCATCATCCTGAACATTTGTCATCAACAATTATTGCTTACTTAGAGTGGGTCATTTTATTTCTCCTAGTTTGTTTATTGATCCATGGGATATAAACTCTGTGTTGACATTAGCAACAATGGAAACATAATTGCATATATTCAATTATAATGATGCATTGAACTTTTCTTAATAATTAGGAGATGAACAATAGGGTACCAGAAAGTCCAACATTTAGACCAGCAATGGCAGACAGATCATTAGGGGTCTGAAAGAGAAAGATAATTCTAAATTAATAATAAATATATGGGTGGTGCAACAATTGTAGATGATACAACTGATAACAAAAGGAAATGATGGAGTAAATGTCCCACTAGGGGCGTTTATTTATACAGGTTGAACAAAGTGGGATTCATTCTCAATATCAGTATGTTATGAAAAGAAAAAAAGATAGTCATATCAGAAAGATATGAATGATCTTACGCCAAGTAATGACTGTCCTTTTTCTTTTGACTGTGGAGAATCCACTCATCATATGTTAAACAAGCAGAACATCATAGCACTCATTCAGTCTAGAGTCCTGTGTCACAATCTGTATGATTTAGTTTTAAAAATGACCCCAGATCATTAATCAACGGGACAGAATCAATAATAGTGAAAGACACTTTAAGGTTATCCTGTCCTCTCTACAGTTTGAAACAGTACCCTGCATATTAAATATGCAGGGCTAGAATATTAATGAAGAAAAATTGTTTCTTAAGTCTAGAACTATCTGATTACTTCCCCACCTAATTGCATCACTTTTCTTCAGATGTAGTAAATATCAGATTGTTTCTCTTCCCCTCAAGTATACTAAACTATAAACTAATTTTTATTAAACTTGCTATTTCCTTTCAAAGACAACAGAGATTGCTGTTGGTATTGAAATAGGAATCTTTCCTTGGATTTGATTTGCTTAGTCTACTTATAACAGAAGCAGAGAAATCCATGTACAGGACTTGGCATGACATCTGCTGGTTAACAGTGTACATGATGCAAAAGCTCATTTTTCTTTCTGCCAAACATATCGGTGAATTACATCCCATGCGTTGTGCAAGGGAGGACAATACCCAATGGAATGGAAGACATTCTTCACCCAAGTTGATGCATTAGAGTCATTTTGTTAGCCAAAGCATTTATCCTAAATATTCAGACATTTTCCAGCTAGAGGATAAAAGCCAGTCAGCTTGGGACAATATGTTAGTGCTCAGAAGGAGGAACATCCCAGGAGGCCCAAGTCGTCCTGCTATAAATGGGTTCCACCATCCACTATCTAAAGAGCTTAGTGACTTAGATCTCCAATAGAAAATACCTTTAATACAGTTAGAGTGCAATAGAGAGAAAAAAATAAGAATACAGTTAAAAGTTTCCTCATGAAGCACTCAGTGTTACCCCGTCCCTCATGGGTAATGCCCAGGCAATCAGGGTTGGCCCAAAGCGGGTCGCTGCAGCCCAAAAGTCTGCCACAAGTCTAAGGCACCTTCTGTTGGGGACCCATAGGAAAGGGACAGAAGGGGCCTGGCCAGTCTGGAAGCAAAAGAACAAAATCAAAATATAGGTTAAGATAAAGCCTGCCTTTGTCAGCCTCCCCAAAGGCCTCGCACCCAAACCTGTTTCAGGTGTCTATTCCCATGTTTCCAAATCCCTGGTACAGTTCCAAGGCAGAGAAGCAAGCACAGTTTATTCATACTACTTTTCTCTTCTCTCTGCTCTATGTATCTCTCCAGGTCTTCTTGTCTCTCCCACCCACCTCCCCTCCTTCTCTCCCTCCTTCCCTCTCTCCACACCAACCCCCCTCCCAGTCTTTTTAGCTTCTTCTTGCTGCTCCACCCTTCCTTAGGTGGGGCAAGGAACCTGGAACCTCCCCCTTTCTAGGCATATCAAGCTGCTATAGCCCTACCTTTCCATCTCTTATCTTGAGCACTGTGGCAAGTCCTCTGACACATATCAAATTCATAATCTCACAGATGGAGCTGACTTCAAAATCAGGCGGTGGCTGCAAACAGCAGAGAGTTGTAGAAACAGATACTGAGCGTAAAAGTTTCAATAATAGACAACAGTTTTTTAGATGATCAAAGTTAGGATTTGAACCTGGGAAACAGTCCAAACTATTTTACTCTATAAGATCTGTTCCAACAATCATGCATTTATATAGATAGATATAGTGAGTTATTAACATCAAAAATGCAATTCTTGCTCGGCATGGTGGCTCATGCCTGTAAGCTTCAGCCTATGAAGCGGCCGGGGCTAGGGGTTGCGGTAGCCTGGGGCCCGTAGCGAGTTCCAAAAAAATAGCTGGGCGTGGTGGCGCACGTCTGTAATCCCAGTTCTCTGGGAAGCTGAGACTGGGGATTGCTTGAATCCGTGGTACCCTGGGCAACAAGAGCCTGCGGTTCCACGGGCAAAAATAGCGAGACCTACTCTCAAAAAAAAAAAAAATGCAATTCTTCTGATGGCAAGGGCACTGGTTTATGATAGGTGCAAGAAAACCTTTTGATTTCTGATGTTATCATGCCCTACAGACATGTGGGATTATGGATGCTAACTGTGAGTGTTGGAGAGCAAGTGCT
Source organism: Uropsilus gracilis (assembly GCA_004024945.1). Lineage (NCBI taxonomy): Eukaryota > Metazoa > Chordata > Mammalia > Eulipotyphla > Talpidae > Uropsilus > Uropsilus gracilis. The sequence continues at coordinate 2,960 of PVHY01034693.1, read as the reverse complement.
GGAGTTTAATCGCTTGCCTGATTTCTAAAGAGTGTACTATGGAGATGCCAAACTGGGTACTCATTGTTAAATCTCTATCTGGCTTTTGGTCACTAGTGGGTTGTTGAAAGTTGAGTTTACCTGTTCACCTGCAGGCAGCAGATTCCTGCCTGGTTGCTGCTCTGACATAGAAGCTTGTACAGATATCATTGCTTCCTTGTCTGCTAATGTGGGAGCAGGAATGGGGTGTGCATTCCAAGGGGCCCCAGTGTTGCACTGTGCTTGTGAGGTCTTGTCTCCTGCCATGAAAACTGAGGACCCAGGCCTCTAGTGGTGAATTTTAGAAAGCTGCTTCAGTGATAAGAAAGCAACTCCCTTAAGTGACAAGAAAGGGCCACCCGAAACAGGTACCCCCAAAATGCTCAAGTCTAGGATCTTTTATGTCAAATACATCTTCTAAGGGGCTTCCATCTGTAGAATGCATTGGGGAAGGGGTTTGCTGAAAGATGGACACACAAGTGGCTAGAAACGTGGGAAGCTTCCTTAGAGATTAACACAAACTGCTCAAAATACTGGGTCCTGACCCCCTCCCCTCCTGCCCTCTTCTTATCCTCTTATCAAGCATCTTAAGGATCTCATGTTTAAGACCTACTAGAACTTTTTCATACTAGTAATTTTTTCACTCTTAAGGGGCCTCTACCCTGTCTCCCTAACTGGAATCTCTCTCACCAGAAAATTTACAGTTAAGTTCACACAGAGTTCTGTGGTGGGGTGCCCCTTTAAGAGATTAGCAGTGACCTTGCTGTGAAGAGGTAGCTCTCATCAGCCCAAGGCTGATTACATTAAATTTCACTATTAGAAGGTTTTATCTTTAGTTTGAGGTAAATCCTTTTATCAAAATGTAAATAATATTTATTCATTTGCCACATAATCTTTGCAGATAACTCTCCTGGTCCCTCTTTCTCACATGCATTTCTGACTTTTCTCCACACCATGGCTGTCCTCCAGAGTTGGCCTCAGGACCCAGGCCCCTCTGCTGGCTGGTGGCTGATTGGGCTAGCCAATGGAAGACTCCCACAGGAAGCCAGGTGGCTGTAGGAGTGGGATACCAAGGTGTCTTGTCTTGCTTTCTGCCCAGAGCCTATGCCTCTGACAGGAGATTATCTCCTAATGCTCAATGCAAGAGAGTCAGAAGCCTAGGGGCATTGCCTTCAGGGCTCAGGGACTGATCATTTTGGGTTTCTGAAGGGCCCCCTTCATTCTTGGTCATTCCCATGGTTTTAATCATGTCTCCTTAATGAGTGACTTTTAATAATGTTTAATTTGAACTCTGTCTTTTTTTTTTTTTTTTTTGGCCAATAACTTCAAAAAATACTCCTTTAACTAAATACTTTAAATAATACTCTCTAAGAGAGACCTGCTCTATTAAAAAAAAACATAGAAAAGGGAAGAATATAAAGAAGGAGAGGGGTCACCAATAAAGGACAACAAAAGACCAGGAGGCTACAAGGGTGGACTCCACACTCAAGGTGTTATTTGGTCTTGGGTTTTTCCAAAATGATCACATCTAGGTACGTGAAAGCACCTACCCTCCAAATAAACATTCTGTGCCCACCCATGGGTAATTTTTGTATATTGCATCATAAAAACTTAGGCTCTACAATGTGGGTGGAGTTGGATTGTTGTTTTTTGATTGTTTTGCCCACTAGCAAGCAAATCTTTTGACTGAGCATAAAAATAGCTTATTAATAAATATTTGAAGAATTAATTGACTCATTCTTTGAATAGATAAATGGATGAATGATAATTATTGACTCATTTGTTGTCTCCTTTAAATAACCTACTTATCCTTGTGTCCTATCCTGACTTAACACAAAGACATAGTGAATTACATACAGAAGGACAAATGCAGACAAAACAGGGAAACTTGAAGAGATGTGCTGTGATAAAGGATTCTATGTAAGCACATTTGACTTAAATGAATTGTAATAACATAAGTGGTTTAAATTTTTTTTTTTTGAGACTAGGTCTTGCTATTTTTGCCCGTGGAACCGCAGGCTCTTGTTTCCCAGGGTACCACAGACTCAAGCAATCCCCAGCCTCAGCTTCCCAGGTAGCTGGGATTATAGGCGCGTGCCACCACGCCCAGCAATTTTTTTGGAACTAGGTCTTGCTATGGGTCCCAGGCGGAACTCAAACCATGATCCCTAGCCCCGGCCATTTCATAGGCTGAAGCTTACAGGCACGAGCCATTGTGCCCTGCCTGGTTTCAATTTTTAAATAGATTATTTTGTATCGTCAATAATTTCATAATATTGAAGCAGGGACCCAATATGGACCCAGTTCCTTTCATTGAGAAAGGAATGTGGGCATTGCTATCACTTGCATCTGAAAGACACAGAGACTAAGACTAGCCTGAGGCTAGATAAGGCCACTTTCCCTTTTTACTGTAAAGTGGTTATCTGGGCAGATTTGGGATTATGCTATTGCAGGGTCCTGAGACAGTGACTCTCAATGCAGGCCCAGAAGGAAAAGGGAGGTACAAAGCAAAGAAAGAATAAAAATGGGAGTGAGAGTGAGAGAGATGGAGATATGATTTTGGAGAGGATCATGGAGCACGAGTGAGAGTGAGAGTCTGGAAATTGGCATAAGGTGTGGAGGTTTTCAGCCTCAGGAGGAGAAAGACCCAGGAGCTGAGTCCCTTGGAGCTTCCCCATCTCACCAGCACTCTGGTTTCTGAGGATGGAGAGCTGTGTGAAGGGGAGAAGAGGTGACCCTGGTGAACTGCAGAGCTACGGTGACACTAAGGCCTGCCTTGGAGACACCTGCCTGAACCCTACCTGTGTTGGTTGGATTTTTCTGGTGCCAACTGGAACGACAGGATCAGGCATCAAGGACACAGCCTGACATTTTCTTTTTTTTCCCCTTAATTTATTTATATATAAATTTCACATCATTTTAATCCCAGGGATTTATACCCC
>PVHY01034692.1:0-10267 GCA_004024945.1 Uropsilus gracilis | reverse complement strand
TTAGCCGTTTCTGCTAGGGCTGGGTTCCAGTAAAGCTGATCCGAAGGTCAGCCGTTCTCCCACCCCAGACCCCCCCAGGGAAGGAAAGGACGACCACCACTCAGGTCAGCTTTGGGGACACCAGTGTTCTGGTCCTCGGAGGTAATAATGTCTGTAAGGACGAGTGCTGGCTTTGTGCTCCCTGTAGTTCCATGGATGCTACCAGAAAGCTTCAAGGCCAAGTTCTGAGATCCAGTCGCCAGGCTTGCAAAGTGCAGCAGCTACGTTGGATCAGAAAAGCCAGCGATCTAGGTGATCCCGCGGTGGCTCGCCGCCCTGCATTTGATTCTCTGTTTCTCAACTGCCTGTTAGGGAGAAACGAACCGGGGTCTCAAGGTCTGGTTGAAGATGAGCCTTTATTAACAGGCTGGAACTGTCTGCCCCTGTACCAACGGGCACAGAGAACCCACCTTTGGGCAAGGAAGGGCTTAACAGCAGAGCAAGATCCCAGACGCAGACTTGCCAGTCACAGAAGAGCTCATCTCGCTGTCTGTGGCCTCAGACATCTCCTCACTGTAGCAAACACTTGAGCCAGGACCCTGGGCTACGCCGAGGAGAGAATTGAACCCTGCAGGGCACTGTGATCTGGAGTGCATGGGATAGAGGCATGCTTCCATAGCTCTGTGCCCTGACAGGTGTGCTAGCCAAGGGTGTGACCACTTCTGGCCTGATTCTGCTTCCGATTCCTCTGAGTTCGACCCCGTCTCAAGACAGTCTAGGATGATGTCTGCATCCTCCTCTCCAGCTCTTGCACCTCTTGTCTGGCTCAGCTGGATCGTTCCTTCAAGAGGACATGACAGTGGCAATCACCCATAGTGTCTTATTCCTGAACTGCTGGCGGTACCTCATTCTAGAGTCTGCCTTGCGCTGGATTGAATTCAGCGACATCTTCCTGTGTATCAAGACTTTGCAAATCAGGATGGAGTGAAGAGGCAACCAGCACCTCTTGTGACTGAGTGAGGGTGAGCGCATTTGGTTTGGATTGATCTTTGTGGTGATGACATCAGTGGACTCGCTCCGTGGACATCTCATCATTTGTGGCCGTGTGATTCTCTTCATGCACAGTTGGGTCTGAGACCGGGCCAGTAACAGCTGATAGATGTATTTGATAAAAAGCTTGCTACTCTTCTGTTACCATAGACTTGCAGATCTTACAGAGAGCTGAGTAGCACTTTGATTAGCATTCCTGCCTGACAGGACTTCCTCCCCCCAGGAGTTCCCTTGGGGGGAAAGAAAAGTATATAAGGGGAGCTGGAACAAAGGAAGGGATCAGCCATTTTGATTCAGCCATTTTGGGAGGAAAGATGGAGGATCTGAGGCCATGAGGGAGGCCCTCAGACTCAGGCTTTGGCCTGGGCCGGTAACATGGCTTTTGGTAAGTCTAAGCTGAATGTACCTGCTGAAATCTAAAGAGGTTGGAGAGTTGAACTCCATGTTGGAGTTTGCCTTGCTGAGTTTGACTTGGATGTTTCTGGAGAGGCCATGTAAGTAAGCCAGGCCTGAGAAGAAAATGAACTTTGCTGGTTCCTGTACTATGGAGTTTCTTTCTGCTACTTAGAGAAGGATAAGGAGAAGACAGCATTATGCTCTTGACTGCCTGCTCGGAAGAGCTGGAGCAGCCAAAGAAAGATGTCTACTCTTGGAGCACGTGTGAATGAACTCTGAAGGCTTGGACAAGTGGTGAGGTTAACAGGACTAAAGAACTGAGGGTTTCAGATAATCTGGGGGAAGGACTTTGGACAATGTTGAGAAAGGTTTTGGACGATGTTGGAGTAATCAGAGTTTTTCTTATATGTTTCTTTCTGCAGTAAATAGGAATTCACTTTGTTTAGTAATAAATTAGCCTGTACTCTAAAAGTCTTGTTCTGGCTTGGAATTTAGTGAAAAGATGGGATGGTGGAAAGAAGACACAAGTTTGAATGTCTTTAGGCTGCAGGAGCTGCAAAGGGTAAATTGAGGCAAGTTAGTAAGATGTAAACTACAGTTTCTGAGTTTTCATTTCCTGGTCTGGGAGGGAGAGAGCTGAGGGAAGCTGCTGGCAAGCAGCAGGGAATTCCACATAACAAAAAGTAAGGAGTCAGTGAAAATGCAAAGTGTTAGTCTGCCTGGGAGAAGCAGGCATAGGATTTGAGTTAGAAAGTTAGAAACCTCTTTACCAGATAACAAAGAGTCTGGCCAAGTCTGGCCTGATTTCTGTTCCTCTGAGTTCGACCCTTTCTCAAGACAGTCAAGGATGATGTCTAATTCCTTCTCTCCAGTTCTTGCCCCTCTTGTCTCATTGAGCTGGGTCATTCCTCCAGTGGCAATCGCCCATAATGTCTTATTCTTGAACTGCTGGTGAGGCCTCATCTTGCACCTAGCATCTTCCTTGCACTGGATTAACTCAATGACATCTTCTTATTTATCAAGACTGTGCAAATCGGACGGAGTGAAGATGCAACCAGCACCTCTTGTGACCGAGTGAGGGTGAGCGCATTTGGTTTGGATTGATCTTTGTGGTGATGACATCAGTGAACTTGCTCCATGGACATCTCATCGTTTGTGGCGTGTTATTTTCTTCACGCATAGTTGGATCCCTGGGCTGACATTGTAGTAGAACACTTACATCTCTATCTGGAAGTGAAAATGGTCTTGAGTTTCTATTTATTTATTTTCTTATATTGTTGCTAATTTTTGGCCATATTTGATTTCTCCCCTCAGTATAGTCCCTGTAGTTCTCCCACCCCCACGGTCCCCAGGATTTATCACCACGGTCCTGTGGGCTCTTCCCCCTATGTTCTGACCCCTCTCCTCCCCTGCTGGATGCCTCAAATCTATGATCAGTGTTGTGACTCGTGGGCCGCTCAACAAGACACAGAGACTCCGATCGAAGTTCAAGGCTTCCGGTTTATTGCTAGTGCACCAGGGTCCCCAAGCCAGCTCCGCCAGAGAGACCCGGAGCAGTCTCTGTGACAACTTTTTATAGGGCAAAACCACCACTGCCCGCTATTGTGAAGCAAACAAACAGGTGGAGGATGTGTTCCCAGAACTACGGTTTCCAATAATGCTGACATCCATCATCTATCAGAAGAACAATGCTGTGTCCATTATCCATCAGGTGGACAAGATGGTGGTCAGAAACAACCAGGAATAAGGAGAGGCAGAAACAGGATGTGGGGCCAGCCAGCCGTGGTGGGTCCTTTCCTCCGAGGGCAGGGAGAGGACATGGTCTCAACATGGAGGTTTTAAACAAAATAGAGTCACTTCGGTCAGTCTGTTCCCAACAATCAGCTTGCAAGTTTTGTCTTTTCCTTGATCTTCTGTTCCGTTTCTCTGTATTTTGCATAGAAGCTAAACCATCCGATGTTTATCTTTTTCCTTCTGACTTATTTCACTCAGTATAATCTCCTCCGGGTCCATCTGTGTTGCCACAAATGATGTGAACTTATCTTTTTTGATCTTGGAGTATTTAATTGTACATATACCTCATCTTCTTGAGTCATTCACTGTTTGGGGGCATTTGGGCTGTTTTTCTATACCTTAGCTGTTGTAAATAGTGCTGCAAATAAACACAGGCGTGTGGGTTTCCTTTTGGATTAGTGTTTTTGTGTCCTTTGGGTAGATTCCCAGGAGTGAAATCACCCGATCATATGGCAGATCCATGTTCCAGTGTTCTGAGACTCCTCCACACAGCTTTCCATAGGGGCTGGCTGAGTTTGCATTCTCACCAGCAGTGGAAACCTTTTTCTTCACAACCTCACCAGCATTTGTTGTTGCCAGTATTATTATTATTAGTGATATTGAGCACTCTTCCATATGCCTATTGGCCATCTGTGTTCTAATTTTGAAAAGTGTCTTCTTAGCTCTTCTGCCCATTATTGCTTCATTCTATTGGGTTGTATAAGTTCTCTGTAGCTCTTTGAGACCAGCCCCTTAGCAGTTGTATGGTGTGCAAATATTTCCTCCCAACCAGTAGGGTGTCTCTTCATTCTGCTTACTGTCTCTCCTGCAGAAGCTTTTTAGTTTGACAGAATGCCAGCTGTTTAATCTCTTCCTTTGTTTTCCATGCACCGTACACAAAAATCAACTCAAAATGGGTAAAAGATTTGAATGTAAGACCTGAAACCAAGAAATATATAGAAGAAAAAAATAGGCAAATCACTCCAGGACACAAACCTCAGAACATCTTTGAAAACTCGTGTCCAAAGTAAAAGAAAATGCTAGGTTCCTCTTCCAGACTTCTGAGCTGTCTTTAAAAATGTGCTTTGGCATCGCAGGGATTAGACTTGGCGGGTGAGGGTTTACCCCTCCTCTGGAAATACTAGAAAATACTCCTTAGAAAGAATGCACGTGTGAATAGGAGCGTTTTTAGTTGCCATGTATTTGAAGGTCAGCTTTGGCTCCTGTGAGCGTAAATGCAAAAACATGTGGTCCTTCCACCCCCTCCACCCCCACTTTGGAGAGTCAGATCCACATCACCGGCACCTCCACCCCAAATGGAGGCCTCTTGGGGTGAGCTGGTCCCTGACGTCAATAGGACGAGGCCTCCTAGGATTCTCCCTGCAGAAGCTGGAGCCCAGGCGTGGCTGGGCCCAGGCAAATATCCTCTGGGGACCTGGCTGTGTGCAGGTCAGTGTTTGTCTTGGCTAAGCAGAGGGCCCGAGAGACATATACAGCAGGAAGAAAATTCTTGGCCTTGGTGATGTACAAGTCAAGTCACTCACTGCTACGTCAGCACTAAGGAATGCCAAACAGCTGACGTCATCAACACTCTTGGCCATGGAGTTTCCTGGCCCCAGGACAATACCTGACCACCTGCCATACCTGCAGCAGGTGTACAAGAGGGAAACTGGGGCACCACCCTGCCCCATGAGCTGGGGAGCCAGCCTCAGGGTGCCCTGACGGTCCCCGCCAACCTGCTGCAGCTCAGAATTGCTGGGGCCTTTGAGGCACCAGGAGTCTGCAAGGAGGCTCCTGCTTGCCATCTCAACAAGCCAGGGTCAAAGAGCACTTCTCCTTCCGAGCCAGCAAAGACTCATCAGCTCAGGCCCCCGATGACCTGAATGAGAACACGCAGCCTGTTCTCTCTGCTGAGCGTCTCTCTCATGCTGCCCTGACATTCTGGGGGGCTACCAGGGATATCTCCTGCAGGGACCTCCACCTGGTCAGCTGCTGTGAGGCTGCCGTCTTGTGCATGGAGAAGGCGTTCCTCTTCTCTCTCCTTCCCTTTCCATGGCCGCTGCTCCGCTCCGGGAGATCCGAGGTGGAGAGTCCCTCCGGGAATGTGAGTATCCTGCTTCCCTGCTCCTGCTTACAGGCTGGTGGTCCAGAGGCAAATGGCTCAGATGAGAGATCTGTCTTCTCTGCCGTCTGAGCGTATCTGTTAACATACAACCTGACTTCTATGTTTTAAAAGAAAGGGCAAGAGCTGTGCTTTGCAGTGAATAAGAAGGCGTTTCATTCCTGTGGGAAATGCTCTGGTTTTCTTTCTTTCTTTACCTTATTGGGTTGGTCATAAAACAGTGTTCTTCATTGGGTCAAGTTCAAGTGTAGTTGAACATATCACCTCATTCTGATGTTTCGCAGAAAGCCGGACTAGTTGACACATGTGTTCTGGGTTTAAACACCCTCGCTCACCCAGATCAAGGCGGATGATGTTCTTGTTGAGTGTGCTTGTTCATAAATAATACTTCCCCCAGCCAGGCCACCCAGAGTGGCGTACAACTCTCGGCCATTGTACTAGTTCTCAAGAGCCACCTGTTAGATGTCCTTGACTCTTAACTGCCCTTGATCCCATGCACTTTGTCGAGCTGTCTTTAAATGGTGTCTTCAGGCATCTGGCTCAGACTCTTCGGCCCTCTCACAACTGACCACCGTCCAAAGACACCTCTCTGAGTCTTACTTTAGCAGAATAAACTAGCCGCAGACATGTAGCAAATAGCGGTACCTGTCGGAACTCTGCTCTCCCCAGCTTGTGGGTTTACGGAGGATACCTGGGAAGAGACAGCCGTCCTCCTAGCACAGGAGATACGACTTAAACTGGTGAGAATCAGCTGGAGAAGGAGTCACAGCTGTGAGCGACTTCTCTGAAGGTCCCTGTTTCATTTTCACCTGGCTTCCTGGAGAGAAAACAGTTTTGCATGAAAGAGCAGCTAAGATCTTTATCTTCAGACCTTGGAGGGCCTTGGAGTGTGGAATGAAAGAGAAAATGAGCCAGAAGAGATTGATAGCGATCTGTGGGGCCAGAACGGCGATCCTGGGAAGCATGTCCAGGTCCAACTTTAATGAAGTTGTGAAGCCCCTCATATGCCCCAGCCAGGAAATGTCACAATGATGTCATGAGGAAGCAGCAAAGTGTACGTGACATACAGCAGGGAGGATGCGCGGATGCGCGGTTACAGGAGAATGTTTACCTTTAGGGACAACCGTCATCGCTAATAGGTCCTATGTCTCTTGGGGCTTTTCAAAGAGGTTAAGAAGCTGGGTTATGCCCTGATGCCTGCCCTCTAGTGTGCCAGAGGGGTCTAGAGAGACAGGAGGTGTTCCTCTTGTCTGAAGCTCCATCTCTCTACCTGCTTCCGTATCCCACCCCCTGAAAGACCTTTCTCCAGGGGCACATCCCCAAGGCGGTCAGGACAGCCCTCAACTGAAACCCCTTTTAAATGAGGTTCTTCTTGTACATAAATGTGCACCGTGCAGAATGCCCAAGAGGACAGGCGAGAGGCAGGACATCCCTGAGCCCTCAACCTTCCCCAAGGTCAACCCCAGCCTCCATTTTCTCTGAGTCCTCCCAGAGGTGTTTCGCACACATATCAACGTCAAGCGAATAGCTTGTCCACCCTTCACTGACATGCGATGGCCTCTACCCCGGTGAGCCAGGTTCTCATTCACTCACACTCAGCTCCAGACGCCTGGCGAGGCTGCAGTCCACCTTGTGGAGGGGCAAGCTGACCTCCCCGTGATGCCAGTCAGGCTGTTCTTAGCCAGAGTCATGAGGAGCAACCCGTAGAGACAGAGCTTAAACAGTATCGCTCAGGGCTAACTCCCACACAGCTAGCACAGCCTGGTCAAAGGTGAGCACCTTTGTACGATCCAGAGGCCTTGTCCACGTGACCTGTGTCCACCACGTGGGTGGGCACCCCAGCAATCAAGCTTTAGAGACTCCCACTGTGGGAGCTGGTATGGTTTTGGGGGACGGGCAGACATACTCACATAGTTAAGCTGAACCTCCACGCATCTGCACACCCACCGGGCATGCATCTTACTGGCGTTTTAATTCTGGTTTTTCTTACAAGAAGCCATTAGAAGTCGCGGTCACTCTCAAGCCCTGTTCTCTTTCTGGGACTCAACTGCCCACATCCTCGGCGTGTTTTCCCCCAAGTGTGACCTCCTCTTACAGAACCAAAGGCAACTGAAAAACTGAATGCCATAAAATTCCAATTTTTCAGGCCGGGTATGGTGGCGCATGCCTGTAAGCGGCAGCCTAGGAAGCCGCGGCCGGGGCCAGGGATCACGGTTTGAGTCCCACCAGGGGCACGTAGCGAGACCTAGTTACAAAAAAATAGCTGGGTGTGGTGGCGCGCCTGTAATCCCAGCTACCTGGGAAGCTGAGGCTGGGGATTGCTTGAGTCCGTGGTACCCCGGGCAACGAGAGCCTGGGGTTCCACGGGCAAAAATAGCGAGACCTAGTCTCAAAAAAAATTTTTTTTTCGATTTTTCTTCAATTTGCCATTTGTCTTAACTTTACATTTTCCTCTGTTGCTGAATTTAACATTTCCTTTCTCCACCCCACTCTGAAGTGTTGGGTTCTGCTTAGAAATACCTTAAGAGTCCACTCAGAGACAATAAAGGGAAACTCTCCCGGGCATTTTCTTTGCTTTGGTACTGTCAAGTTTGAGATCCACCTGGGGAAACATAGCGAGACTTAGTCTCAAAAAATAGCTGGGCGTGGTGGCGCGCGCCTGTAATCCCAGCTACCTGGAAAGCTGAGGCGAGGGATTGCTTGAGTCTGTGGTACCCCAGGCAATGTGAACCTGCAGTTCCACGGGCAGCGAATCAAGACCTGTTCTCAAAAGAAAAGGACCAGTGGGCCAAACATGGACCAGTGACCTGCAGCAGGAGGAGTTGGAGTGATGGGAGGCTGTGTGACTCATGGGTCACTTAACAAGACACAAGGACTCTGAAGTTTAAAGCTGCAGGCTTGTTGCTCTGATACACCAGGGTCCCCAAACCAAGGTGGCAAGAGAGACCCCATGCAGTCTCTGTGACAACTTTTTATAGCACAAAACCACTACCGGCCCCTGTCGTGAATCAAGCAAGCAAGCAGGTGTAGGACGTGTTTCCATAACCACAGAACACATTTTTAGAACTACGGGTTTTTAATAACGCTGCAATCTATCGTTTAGTAGAAGGAAATTGCTGGCATCCATCATTTATCAGGTGGACAAGACGGTTGTTAGGAACAACCAGGAATAAGGGGAGGCGGAACCAGGCTGTCAAAACAGCCAGCTGTGGCGGGTCCTTTCCACCGAGGGCAGGGAGAGGACGCTGGCTTTGACATAGAGGTTTTAAGCAAAATGGAGTCACTTTGTTTTGTCTGTTCCCAACAGAGGGGGAGGGGGAAAGAAGGGCAGGGTGGGGAAGAGGGGTATGATATGGGAGGGAGGGTCAGATCTAAGGGAAATGACAACCAGACACATGGAGCCAATATTTTATGAAAATTACAAAAAAAAATTTTTAATAATTTTAATAAAGCAACCCAAGCATTTTGTTTTGTTTTGTTTTGTTTTGAGACTAGGTCTCGCTATGTTGCCTTGGGTATTCCCTGATCCCACAGACTCAAGCAATCCCCAGCCTCAGCCTCCCAGGTAGCTGGGATTACAGGCACCCACCACCACGACCGGCTGCTTTTTCGAGAATCGGGTCTCGCTGTGTTGCCCAGGGTAGTCTTGAACCCACAAACTCAAGCTACCCCTGTCCTCTTGCCTCCCAGCACTTGGATTACAGGTGCATGCCACCACAACTGGCAGAATCTAAGTGTTTTGAACTCGTTGGAGTTTTAAGACTATGTGGGCATGGGTGTGGCCAGACTCCCAGCGTTCCAGGGAGGAGCCTCCCCAGGACCCCTGCTCCAGGGGCAAGGGCTTGTGAATGAGGGTCAGACAGCTCAGGCTCAACTGCCCCTCTGTTTCCCAGGGCTCCAGGGGCTGCCGCCGGGCACCCCCGCACACCACACCCCAGCCAGCGCTGACCAGGGCCTTCTGCTGAAGGACCACACGGAGGGACGCAGCGGGACCAACGCCACCATCCCCCTGCCAGATGGCACCAGCGCCGCCTGGTACATCCTCACCATCCTCGGCATCTACGGCGTGGTCCTCCTCTGCAGGTTGGCCAGCAACATCCTGGGAGGGGACACATCCTTGGAAGGCCGCAGCTACTCAGACTGGACCTTGGGGTTCAAGGAGAGGGGGGTCCGGGGCAATGCCGCCGACTGCCCTGCACTGCCCATCAGAGACTCAGCCCAGCCCGGCCCCCACCCAGCCCAAGGGAGCGGCCCGTGTCCAGCGCAGATCCCAGGAACCCCTGGAAGTCAAGGCCAGCGGGCTTTCCTGGAAGCCAACCTTCCCGGTGGGGGAGCGGCTCTGAGCCCACCGGCAACCTGGAGCGAGGACCCACACCCTCAGGTGACCGTGGAAGAGCCTCTGGGAGCCGGGGCATTCCCAGCCTGCAGGGGTGGGTGGGAAGCCAGCTTTCCCGCTCCTTCTCGGCTTCCTGGCACACTGAGGAGTGAGAACAAGCTTCAGCTGCCCTCTCACCTCCCACTGGAAAAGCTCAGGCCCCCGGGGAGGGGAATGAGGGGGCTAGATTCCAGGGGCGTGTGTCAGTATTCTGGGAGCAGCTGAATTCGGAGCCAGACTTCCTGGAAGGAAATTCAGCTTGCAGGGCGTCCCATGGACACAACGGCTGTGGGTCACCTGGAACGTGGGTGTAGGGTAATGACCCCCAAGGACCATCCATTCTAAGGACTCTGGCTGGAATGTAAACCAGGTTGTTAATATCAGAGTCAGAATTCTTTGTTTCCTTTGAGAAATGGATCCATTGCAAGTGATAAGCCTCGTCATAGCAATGGTGACAGCTGCTGCTGGTGGAGGTGATGATGATGGTGATGGTGGTGGTGGTGATGGTGATGGTGGTGATGGTGGTGGTGGTGGTGATGGTAGTTATGGTGGTGGTGGTGGTGATGGGGGGA
>PVHY01034691.1:0-10268 GCA_004024945.1 Uropsilus gracilis | reverse complement strand
AAGGACTGGACTTTGCCAAAGTGCCTTCCTCTGAGGTTCAGAGGGGCAAAGGATTCGTCATTGGACTGTGCACTGTGCCTTGGGGACCTTTGGGTCTGAGAATGGTGACTGGGGTAAGATAACTGCCACGTGCGGCTTTCACGACGTTTTGTTCTCCCTGTTCAGCTCCCTTGTTAATAAAGCCCTGCTGTTAATTGGTGTTTGGAGTGGCAACTGCTAGACGCAGGTGCAACTGCTAGGCGCAGGTGAAACGGACCTTGGGGTTTGCAATTTGGAGGCTTTTGCCTCGTGCCCCGACCCGATATCAATACCTCTCTGGTGACTTCTCATCTCACTCACACACAAAAAGTAATAACACCCAGTCCTTCCCATGATCTGATTTCCTGATGCCACATGCCCCTGGCAACCATATGACTTCTCCTTTGTTCATTCTGCCCCACTTCACTGACCTTCTTACTGTGACTTGAATATTCTACAACCTCAGGGTGTTTGTATACTTTCTTCCTTTTTTCTGTATTTTTTTACCTCCATAAATCTATGTGATTCACTCCCTCACTGTATTCAATTCTAAATTCAAACATCTTTTTACTCCAGAGGTCATCCTGAACTGCCCAATAGCATCTTCTACTGCATCATCCATCTTCTACCCCCCCACACACACACACACTGGTCCTGTACTTGACCACACTGCCAAATGACAGCATGTGTTATATTTGCACAAAGACACACAAGCACCTCACAGGAGCATGAACTTCCACAGACGAGAGACTCTGAAGTCCTCCCTTTGCGCTTCTATAGTTTGCTATTGGTGGTCAGGAATTGAGTTTTGGGAAATTCAAATGTTCCTGTTCTGAAGCCTACCCAGCAACACAGGAGACTAGAAGCATGACCAGTAGCATATAAATGGTCAGGGGTATGTGTATTTTTCAGCTTGTTAATTTCTTCTTCACAGAAAGTATTTGCCTAGAGACCTACTTAAGGACAGACCTTAAAAATAATGACCTTAATACACTTCAACCAATCTCAGAAAAAAAAATTAACTGTATCTGTTTGAGGCTGATTTTCCCTTGGAGAATAGTAAAATATTCCCTTCAAACTTCAGAGAAATTCCATTGATAGTTGAGTGACAATGCTGGCCGGCTGCTGTGAGGTGGTAGGTACCCAGACCTCCTTCAGGACAGACACACTTATTCCCTTGGTGGGTTGTCTGCTAATAGCTCACAGTTCTGGCCCTCTTGGGGCCTTGACCTCAGTTGAAGGAAGCTGTCTTACCCAAAGTTACAATCCCTAACTGAAGACAGCCCACACCTGATGACTGGTTAACCTTGAAGTAAAAGGTCTGGCTTCTCTACCTTAATTAGAGATAACTATGAAAGGCCTTCCTAGCTTCAGAACTCTGAAACTGAGAGTGCTGCTTTGTGAAATTTCACTTCCTCAGAGGAGTCAATTCAAGCTGTGCTCTGAGTTAACTTTCTGCATTCAAGTCAGCATCCCACAGTCTGTTTCCCAGGAGACCCAACCTGGGACCCTGAGATAATTCAATCAGTCATTACTGTGGCCAGAAGAAACAGCCTGCTTTGTGTAGGGTCAGGTTGTTGTCATTGTGCCAATTCATGAGCTTTGGAAAATGCTCTGACCAGACATTACTGAATAGTAGTAAGTGGCAGAGCTAGCACTCTACTCACACCTTCCAGCTAATTTATTCAAAAGAGAGCAGGACCTACTGGAAAAGCCTGTCACTCTCCCAACATTCCCACACTGCAACCAGACTGACTTTTTAGTTCTTCAAATGACTGAGTCCTCTGCTGACTCAGGGCCTTTGGTTTTACTCTCACCTTTTAGAAATGTTCCTGGAATCTTGATTTGATTGGTTTCTTCTTTGAGTCCAGGTTTCAGCTTAATGTTGTCTCCTCCAGGAAGTCTTTCTGGAATATGCTTTTCAAAGGCATTTCCTCCCTCCCCCCCCCTCCATTTGATTTCCATTTATCCCATTTCCTTGTCTATTTCTTTCAATGGCATTATTTTACTCTAAATGTTCTTGCGATTTCTGTTTTCTGTACACAAATATTTTAAATATTTCTTCTTTTCTCCTATGAAATCTAAAGTACAGAAGACAGAAGGAGTTAGGTGTTGGGAGGAACAGAACAGTTTTAGGATCAGATCTCTGTTTTAAAAAACTCTGTGAATGAAGTGAAAAAATAACAAGAGCAAATAGCAAGTTACTGCAGAATTCTTTGAGAGATAATGGTCACCTAAATCAAGGATGTGAGAAAGAAGCCAAAGAAGGAAGGAGAAAGCCTCTCTATTTAGGATATAAAATCTATGAGTATTGTGGTCATTTGTGTGTGAGAAATGAGGTAAATGTAGAACCAAAAAGAAGTTTACAATGGTTGCTAAAGAGTTAGAAATAAATGCAGTGATTCCTATGAAAAATATGGACCATCATTTTCACCTCCCTGCCTCATTTACTCTCTACTAAGGAAATAAGGGACATTTGTCAGGGATGTGATAGCAGATAATGTATCTTCATACTGAGCATTAAATGTTAGGTTTTCTTTTTCATATTTTTCTTCTTTATACAATCATCATAGCCCAGAGATTCCATTTTTTAGTTCCTTGCCTTTTATTCTGTTTCCACAGTCCTCTTCTTTCTATTTGAAAAAATATTTTGAGCAAGATTCAAAAGCAACAAAATATTAATCAGAAGATTCTTTTTTCTTTGAAAGGTTTCTCTTGGCAACTTCAAAAAAGGTGAGTCTTTTACTCACTGTGTTCAAGATGAAGTCAACAGTGCTTCTTATTGAATTTTGGTCTATTTCAGATGATTGTACATCTGTTTTGTACAATTGCTCCACTGTTTTTATGAATGGGTGCATTTTTCAGAACCAAACATAATAGCAATAATTAAAAAGTCAACAAAAATTTCTGGAAAAATGATATTCTAAACTGTTTTCTTGATTTCCAACAGCTATGATGCCTTTTTATCACATCTTTAAACAAAGTATTAGTACTTGAACAGAAATGAACTTCCTCATTTATTCTCTTACTCAAATACTTGCATAATTTTGCCTTGTACATAATCCTTTGTAATTTTTATAGTAACTGAGCGCAATTTCCAGATTTATTTTTGAAAGTCAAATGATTTCTCACATTTCTGTGAAGTGTATTTGGAGAAGATTTAGAATAATGTTTTTCAAACAGAAAGTAAAAAGAAAAAGGATGAAGTGGTAGATTAACATTGTACAATAGATCACTATACAAGAGTTTATTTCATTTTTTTTCAGTAAATATTTAATAATATTCTCACTACCAATCTAGTTCTTCATATACTAGCACATATTTCTTATGCTTTATCTTGCACTCTATGTGGAGTTAAGTATGGATCTAGTTTTATTTTTGCATGTGGCTATCCATGTTTCCTAGCACAATTTGTAAAAGAGGCTTTATTTTCTCTATCATATGATTGTGGTTCCTTTGTCAAAAATCAACTGTATTTGTGTGGTTTTATCTGAGTTTTCTATTCCTTCCATTGGTTTGAGATTCTGTATTTTTTTTCAAATACAATCCTGTTTTGATTATTGTACCTGTATAATATAGTTGTAGTCAGAAAGTATGATAGCCCCATTTTTCATCTTTCCCTCAATATTGTTTTAGCTCTTTGGGAAGAAACTCTGTTACCCACTCCACTAGAAACCAAATTCTCCATGACTACCCCAGTTATCTGTGTTCATGTAGACCTGCTCACTCCCTTCCTGCAAAAAAATCCCTGAATCACACTGTGCCAGGTGCCCAGCTTATCAGCTGACTGGAATCCTGTTCCCTGGGCTAGAATTCCTTTTGCCTCTCCCTATTGTACCCACACAGCAAACCACCTCAGAGCAAAATATCTGTGGGTCACTCTCCCCTTGCTGGATGAACTGAAAAGCTTTCTATGAGGAAATCTTAGTATTTCTTACTTGTACTTAGGGAAGATTATCAAAAACTACTTGTTCCACCATGCTGTGAGTGGAGTCTCCTTGATATTTCTCACATGTCTTTTAAAGGAAAATTTTACTCTTAATAGTCCTTGTTCTTCCTAACACGCTCTTTAAAGATATGTAATCACACACTATTAGAAGTGAAACTTTTACTACTCTGAATGAAAAAGCAAACAGAGAAGAGTTAAGAAAAGTAGAAAAATTAATAAAAGTCTCCAAAAATGTATACTAGAAAATTTTTATTCTTCAGCTATACTAAACGGTTTTCTAAAACTAGATCAACATTTCCCCCTGTGTCTACTTAAGCAATCACTCTTACACAAGACTTTCTGTGGAATTTCTCTTTACGTAACTCCTGATTCAGAAAATCCTTGGCATTCAACACTGGGTAATTTCAGATCAAGATTTATTATTACTGACATACCTATTTTAAAGACTTTATTATGTATTCAATTTAATGCAAGAGGGTAAAAAAATGCTAGCACTAGAAAGGTCTTGAGATCATCTGTTTAATATAAGACATCGCTATTTAGATATGATAATAGATTGGAGATGAGCAGCATTGAAAAAATAGTTTGTATTATTCACAGGCCCCAGAAGAAGATGGCATGCACTGCCATGGGAAGTCATGGAGGAAGGACTAAGATTAGGTAGGAAGAGAGTGAGGAAAAAGCTATGGGCAAGAACTGAAAAAGGAATAGGTAATACAGGGCTGATGTGAATAATTTTAACGGGCTTTGGATTATATGCACTTTTCCTAGTTGTCTGAGACACGTTCCTGTGGTGAGCAGGGTATGTAGATAGTGACTCAGAATATAAGAAAACCTAGTAAAGGGGGTGATGGGTTTGCTTTTAAAAGGTTTTTTCTGGATGCCCAGTTTTCAATCCAGGTAAACTTGTTCCTCTTTCTGGGAACTGACTAGGCTCAGGAGGAGCAGTCCCCCTAAAGTTAGCTAGGCTCCAGATATCAAAGTTCCAGGACAGAGAAAATAAAAAGTATAACATAATATACATGCATCATTTCTAATTAACTGGTAAGGACTTCCAAAAAAGACACGAAAAAGGATCTTGAGATCATATATGAGCTCAGTAAAAAGTAATATTTGATTACTAACATCTGACACTAGGCATGGGTGGACCTGTTATTGAGCATCACCTATTTAGTCCAGCTACTGGAATTAAGGCCAAGGCTCTTTGATATTAAAAAAATAATCTAAAGGAAAAAATAAAATAGTGGCAGATCTAGACAAAAACTGGCTAGTTGATTACTTAACTCATTTCTTTCTTTGATATTTTAGGTTACATTTCTCAACCTCTCGTGTAGTTATCCGTGGCTAAATTACTTTATTTCAGTCAAGAGAATGATGGGATAAAGTGATATATATACCCCCTTTCAAATCATGATTATTTAAAAAGCTCACATTAAAAAATGGAAAAATCTTCCATGCTCTTTCATTTTCTTTCATTTTGACACAGATGAACAAAGTAACATCTTGGACACTACATCATAAGATTTCAGAGCTACAGAATAGCCAGATCTTGGGTTTAGAGTTACAACTTGGAGGACAGCAGTGCACCAATTAAGAATACACATTTTTTACTTTTCTTAAACAAGAAATAAATTTCTATTGGATTTAAGCTTTTATAGATTCAGAATTGTTTGTTATAGGAATTAGCATTACCTAAACTAATTGACTTGAATCAGTAAATAATATATTATTTTGCATGGCTATAATTTTGTAATTATGGTATTGTATTATGTACACCTATCTATGTAACTTGTTTTTCCCACAAAATTTTTTTAAATTATTAAAAAAATTTTTTAATTAAAAAAATAATAAAGTAGTTTTAAACAAGTCCACATGAACAGAGCTGCTCATTATAGCTTTCAAAGCAAGCTAGTAGTACAATGACACAGATCAACTCTATGCAAGTCATTCTTTGAAGACTGAAAATGATATGGTTCTGGTATCTGTTTCTCTGATTGTCAGGAAAGAATGACCTTTTTATCATCAGACAATTACCCACAAAAAACATGTTTTGAAACTGAATTTTTCATCAACATTAATTGACAGAATTGTGAGATTTTATTTTTTCACAAATCCAGAATGATGTTCTAAGTTTCTGATTTGGGGAAGACACATATACCTTAATAGGTACCTGAGTTGGGACAACCAAATATCATGTATAGAAAACTGTCAGTTTTTTCTATGTATAAAATACAGTTTGTTTTATCTTATTTTATTTCTGTATTACTGTTATAATAAAACAAAATAATGTGAGAAATATTCCAAAAAAAAAAAAAAAAAAGACTGGCCTCTTGATGGGCCTGGTCCAATCAGTGGATGGCTGTAAGAGTAAAACCCCTGGTTTCCCAAAGAAGGAGAAAATCTGTGGAGGCCCAAGTGTCGTGGGGTCTTTTGGGACAGAATGGGTGGGTCTGGAGGTAATCATATTGAGTGAAATAAATCAGAAAGTAAAAGACAAATAAAAAAATAAACTAATAGACTTGAATCCAAGATCTTAACTCCAAGTTCACTTATATTCTTTCCAACTCAAAAATCCATATGAAATAATTTCATACTGTCCAAATATATATATACATATATCTTTACAATATAATAGTCTATGTTATCTAGAGAATACATGAAGAGGCAAAATAAATTGGTATTAAGAAAGAACACCTGCAAAGCATATAGGTCTGTGCAGAACACTAAAGAAAGATAGAACACTAAAGAAAGATAACCACTGAACAAACTCAGCATCCAATTTATAATGCAAGGTTAGAGCTTTTAAGTTTAAGAATATACACATATACACACACACATATATCTATACATAATATATGTGTGTGTATATATATATAACATACATATATAATGTTTTATATGTATAAATATATATAATGTTTATATATATAGAGAGAGAAAGATATCAGGAGTCTTCCTTTGGCAGCTCTGGAGATATCATGCCACAAAATTACATCTTCCAAGGATCACTGTTTCCCCGAGAAAATATGTGTTGACAAAAATAGTAAACTGTATACACCCAAGAAAATTGTACAGATTTATGTACTTGGCACAATGCAATTGCAAAATGTTGAAACTTGTGCTTGTGCTGCAATATTCAGCAAGAATAGTTAAGATTGCCTTGGATACATTATTTGCTAAGCTAAAGAAAGAGCATCTTGTTTTTTATAAATATTTTGAGGGTGGGAATGTCTTTTGTCATTTTGTCTTATTTTTATAGGATACTTGGTTCTGTTTGAGCCTAATTTATGATTTGGGTTTGTTCTGATTTATAAGTGACCTTTGGATGGGTCTGCAGTTGTTCCTGGAATTTATACCACAGGGATTCCCTTTCTGTCCTCCTTAGTTAATTACTCACCATCTCACACATAAATGCAATGGGAAGGCAGACAAACATTTAAATTACTTTCAAAAGGAAGCTTATCTTGGAAAATGTTTGAGCTACATCTATCTTGTGGGTTTATTTGGTCTAATTCAAGCATTCTTTTGTAATAACCTTCCTGATAGATTGTAGCTCAAAACCACCATTTAAACTTATTGTTTTCTCTTCAGAGAGCTGGTGGTAACTCAACACACATTTGATTGTTGCTTCTGACTTCATGGTTTAGTAACCCCACCACATTATTTAACAAAATGCTTTGAGTGAAAGATCACCCCTCAGATTCCAGTTCCTGAAAGGGGAAAATGTCCTGTCCCAATAGTATATATGACAATTTTGTGTCTTTCGCCAAACATTTCAAAGATACAAATAAAGAGAAGAAATGAAATTGCTTCTAGAAGCTATGGATATTTGTCCTCTTGGCAACCTGACTGACAAATGTAAGTAGGACAGGCAATGAAAAAGTGATCTGCATGCCAGAATATCAGCAGATGTCTTCATGGATGCATCATCTGCAGTGCACTAGAAACACATGTAGAATGTTTTCCACAGAGGCAGAACTCTGCCCCAGATTTGGCACCAGATCAGTTCCATACGGTTAATTATTGGGGAATTTTGTTCCCTAATACTCCTGTCATAATACCACATCCTTACTTAAATATATACCATGCCTGGTAGTGCTATTGTATGGGTATCTGTGTTCCCCCTGCCCATGCCCCAAATTCATAGGTTGAATCCTGATATCCAAGAGAGTGGTATTAGGAGGTGGGGTATTCATGAAATCATTAGAACATGAGGGCAGAGACCTCACGGATGGGATTAGCACCTTTGTAAAAGTGTCCCGAGAAAGTTTCTTTGCCCCCTTCTACTATATGGAGATGGAGGTGGCACCAGCTATGACCCACTAAGAAGGCACTCACTGGAACACCACAATGCTGGCACCTGATTGTGAACCTCTGACCTTTAGAATTGTAAGAAGTAAATTGTTGCTTTTTATCAAACACCCAACCTATGGTATTTTGTTATGGAAGCCCAGGCAGACTAAGATTTCTGGGAAAAACAAGAGTCCCTAAAATATGTCCATGTTCTAATTCTTGGAGCCTGTCAATATGTTCCTGTACATGGCAAAGGGCCTTTGCAGAAGTGATTATGGTGAAGGACCTTGATACGGGAAGACAATTGTGGATTAACCAGGAGTCCTTAAAAGCAGACTCCTTTCAATCTGTGGAGAGAAAGAGGGAGGGAAAGGATGAGTTTGTAATGACTGAACCTCCGGAGAAATGAGGTGGAAGGAGAGAGATGAAGCATGAGAAGCATTCTAATTACTTGACTCAGAGTTCTCCAAATCTACCTACCACCACAGGTTTGCTCACACAGTTTCTCCTCTGCTGTTTCCATCTTTATCTTAGCACCTATTGCTTGCATTCCACTCTGGAAAAATGCCAATTCCAAGCCATAATATTTCTGTATTTATACTCCTGCTTTTAAACCTTTTATACTCCTATACCACTTACACCTTCATTAGTATAAGCTTATTGGTCTACATATTTTAAGTCTCAAGAAATATTAAGAACTCCAAATGAATTTTCAACATATTTAACATAGGGATATTATACTCTTTATTATAATAGAAATTAAAAGAGAAAAAATTAAATTATTGACTCATTTTAGAATAGCAGTAATCCCATTTTGCACTAACACAAATATTTTAGTAAAGATAATGCATTTTCCTAAAGAAGAAATTTGGGGAGGTGAGCACTGGCCCATCTCATCAGCATATCCCAGCCCTTAGTCACGCAGGGAAGGTCCCCACTATAGTGCATTGTGTCACTGTATGACCACGCCCACCAAACAAGCTACGCACCTTCCAGCCTAGACTGAGCTCCAGACCTGAAACACCAACATCCCGCCTTAGCGCTGGAATCTTCAGATACTGTAAACAGAGGCCCAGACAAGAGTAACTGAGGGAGAAGTTTCAGGAACCTACACCTCTATTCTTGCTCATCAACCACTGCAGCCACGAATTTGGCAGATACTTCTGCAAACCAGCAATCCACTGAGAAATAGTGCCCACTGGCATTAGTGGCACTAGCACAACAAGGGCAGAACAAATATGAAAGCAAATTATGAGAAGGAAAATCACAAATGATCGAACCAATCATCCTGAGACCAGTACACCTCAGAAAGTAAGTCAGCCCATTGAAAGCAACAACGCAGATGCAGAAAAATATTACAACCCAACAGAAAAAGAATTCAGAGGTGTTGTAGTAAAAAAAAAAAAAAAAAAAAAAAAAAAAAAAAAAAAAAAAAAAAAAAAAAAAAAAAAAAAGATTTAACGGAAAAGGAAATGAAAAAAAAAAACAACAAATTAAGAAATGAGAATGAGGCCCCGTCTGCCAGTGGGCGGAGGCGGCTGCCCGCGGCCCAGGCTGGGTCCTGGCATTCGGAGCTCCCTTGCCAGTGGGGAGCGAGGGGCGTCAGGCCTCCTGGGTAAGTTCCCCAGGTGGGGGAACGGGGTGGGGGGCGAAACCCCACCCGCCAGTAAGTGGCCACACGGCCACTTACTGGGCAGCACCGTGAAGCCTCCAGCCCCCAGAAGCCGGGGCGCATGGGCGGGCGAGCGACCCTCGGTGGGACCTTCCGGTGCAGGAAGGGGTGGGGGAGGGCAGTGGGGGGGGAGCGGAGTGGGAGGGCCCCTCCATCTCTCTCTTACTTCTTACTCCAGCTAAACTTAAGAGCAACCAGCATAGGTGCAACGCCAACCCCAACATAGAACGGGTGAGGGACCAGGCAAAAGTCCAGCCCACAGACCAGAGCTGGACACAGCAGATGGACAACCAAGTGAACCAGTACAAGTAAGACCAGAAAAACAACCATAGAGAC
>PVHY01034690.1:0-10280 GCA_004024945.1 Uropsilus gracilis | reverse complement strand
TTTTTTTTTTTTTTTTTTTTTTTTTTTTTTTTTTTTTTTTTTGGTTAGACTAGGTCTCACTATTTTTGCCTGTGGAACCGCAGGCTCACGTTGCCCGGGGTACCACAGATTCAAAAAATCCCCAGTCTCAGCTTCCCAGGTAGCTGAGATTACAGGTGAGCACCATCACTCCCAGCTAATTTTTTGGAACTAGGTCTTCCTAAGTTGTCCTGGGCAGGACTTGAACCATTATCCCCAGTCCCCATGCGGCTTCCTAGGGTGCCACTTACAGGCATGCACCACGTACCTGGCCTCACATGGAATTTTTAAGTTACTTTAGCAACACCTTTTTAAAATCAAGGTTAACTTTGGCTTACAGCACTGTATATGATTTAGAGGTGTGGTTGACACCTCCTCAGCTGTACCTCACCACCCCACACATGATGATGGAGATTTAAACATCCCTCCAGGGAAAGAGGGGGAACCTGAGAATGAAAAGGATCCCAAGGCCCAAACCCACT
This sequence comes from Uropsilus gracilis, assembly GCA_004024945.1. Taxonomy (NCBI): domain Eukaryota; kingdom Metazoa; phylum Chordata; class Mammalia; order Eulipotyphla; family Talpidae; genus Uropsilus; species Uropsilus gracilis. Next base: position 9,780 of record PVHY01034690.1, on the reverse strand, counting down.
TACCCACCCAAGTTCTAGGAATTTGGAAGATGGGCGAGCCATTTGGATAGCAGCAGGAAGGGTGAGCAGGTTGGTGGGCGCAGGTATTGAGAGGCTGAGCATTCAGTAGGAGTTGGGGGAGGGTTTAATGGAAGTTTCAGATTCTGGGACCAGGGGCCTGGTCTAGAAATTCTTGCAGGCGAGTTCCCAGAGGCAGGCAGCAGGGTCAAAAAGGAGCCCTTCATTTCTGATTCACATTGCCCCAAATTTGGGCAGGAGGAAAAGGGGCTGAGGAGCAGAGCAGGGCCTTACCTGGGAGCTCTCAACAGAGCATGGTAGCCTGTGGGTGCCTAGCCCTGGTTCCAGAGCCCTGGTTCCAGTGGCAGAGGGTATGTCACCTCTGCCACTACCCTGTGAAAAGCTCTGTTACTCCCACTGTACAGAGGGGAAACTGAGGCTCAGAAGTATTAAATAACTTGCCCAGGTTGCACACACAGCTGGAGCTGGCCCTTGAGCCCATGTTGTCTGGCTGTGTTGAACCCCCCTGCCGGTATCTTGTGTATATGTTGTGTGCTGTATTCGTTTTCCTGATCTGGACTATGTGCCCAGGAGAAATAGCTGCAGGTAGGAAAGTGAGTGTGTATATCTTGGGGGGGGGGGGGAGGAAGAGGAGTACAGGGACCCAAAAAAGTCTTTCAGATCAGTATTCCACACCCTCTTTCTCCATCTGTGTTCCTATAGCTCTTCCCGCCTTTTCTGGCTTTCTTTCTCATTCTTTCTTTCTTAGGAGACTGATGGTCTGAACTGATTCCCTATTCACTGGTAGTCAAGGAGACTATGGGGATTGGACCTTCCACTTACCTGTTCTTATTCCTGGCAGGCAGAGACCCCTGCCTCCCAGCAAGCAGATGGTGGAGCAGTTTTTCCTTCATGAGATACCTGAATAAGGACTCAGGTGAAATGACGGCTCAGTAGCTAGAGGACTGAGGCTGAAGTCTGAAGGGCACTGAGGACTGAGGATGCATCTGAGGAAGACACTCCAAGCCCGGTGGTGAGTCACTGGTGGAGAGTCAGGCCATGCATGATGCTGCTCCACCCTCCTGACTCCATTAGGTCCTGGCAGGTGTATTAGGACAGATAAATAATAATAACAATAATGACATGTGCCAGGCCCTGCTCTTGATACTTTATTATACACCACTGATCTCCTCATCACAACAGCTCTGATGGAGGCATTGCTGTTATCCCACTCACAGGTTAGGAAGCATTCCACACCAGATAGATGTGGCGCTGTGAGTGAGCCTAGCCAGGTGACCAGGAGCCTGCTTTGCCACCCTGCAGTCCTGCCCCTGTGTATTGGCAGTTATTGCAGCAAGGAACACTGCTTCCTGGAATCATTTCCCTTGTATACCAGTACACAGTTTCTAGAAGGAGAAAGATGAGCAGAGAAAGATGCTGAATGGCAGGGACCTTGACACAAACCTGCTCACACAGTAACTCTCTGATGTTTTCAACCAGGCCTTGGCAGGTGGCAGGGGGCTGAGGGAGAGCAGTCGAGAGGGGCAAGTGGATGAGGGGGGCCTGTTAGGTGACTGGCTTTAACCTTGGCCTGTATTCTTCCCCCAGGATTGGGAGAGGTGGGCTCTGTGCTCATTCAGTGGGCACGGCTGCCTGAATTTTCACAAGTGACCTCACAAGGCCTCCCTTCTGCCCAGCTGCCTTGCTTCTCTTAGCTCCCTGCTCCAAGAACTGCATCACAAATACCTCAGCCATACCTTCTCCTACATCCATCCAGCCACCAAGTCAGGTTGCTCTTACAGTGAATAATCTGCTGTATCTTGGAACTATGGCAGGCCATCTGGTGCCTGCAGTGGCCTCTGCCTATGTATGTGGGACAGTGGTTGGTTTTTGGTTCATTTTCAGGGTACTTTATTCCATCTTCCTCTCTCTTTGTTGCTTTCTTGTCTCCTGCTCTTTCTCCTTCTGTTCTGCAGATTCTACTCACAAGACAGCTGCATCACCAGAGGCCAGTTGTGGGCTGGGGAGGAAGCTAGAGAAGTTCTAACTAAGAGACCTCTGGCAGACTGCACAGGAGGGCCAGCTGGGAAACCAGGGAGGGAGGACGTGACTGCGGCTGTGGCTTAAGTCCTCCCTTGGCATTTGGGATTCTGCCCAGCTGGAGAGACGCCATGGGAGAGTCCAGGTGCCCTCCATGGCACTGCCTGGCTTTGTGAGGTTTCAGGTCCCTTTTGATGTTTGCCCAAGTTCTTTCCCCAAGAGTTGTTCCAGGTCAGTTCCCCCATGTCCTCCTTACCATTCCTGGGGTGGGAGGTGAGGCTGAGAGCTGGAACACTGATGGGCACCCAGCCAGACCTTCCCCAGACTGGTAGGTCACTGACTGCTCATGAGTGCCCATGATGGTGGTAGAGGGTAGAGGGTGGTAGGTTCCTGCCTTCTCCAGATGGGGGACATGCACAGGCTAGAGGGAGAGCCCGGCAGGGTAGGGGCACCATAGGGTGCTCACCCAGACAGGGAACCACACACTATCCTGTAGGTACATTCTGTCAGGTGTTCAAGTGATGCATATGTGATGGGGTGAAGAAATACTGAAGGAGCCATGGTGGCCACAGCAGTGACTGGAGTGACAGGGAGACTAGAGAGCAGAAAGAAGGTGGTCCCACTATACTAAAGTGAGAACAAACTCCCTACCCAGGGAGAGCTGCTGTTAGGTGAACGTGCATAAATTAACAGCTGCTTTTTCCCTGCTTCTGCTTCTCAGGGTGTGTGTACCCAGGAAACACTGAGTATGACCTTGAGTGGTCAGCACTCTGAAATGGCAGCTCCAGTCCAGTTGTGGCCACTTTCCTCGCAAGCTCAAGTGCTTCTCCTTCCCCCTCTTCTGCAGCCTTGCTGGAGCTTCCTCCCCTGTGGAAAGGCACTGGCTTTCACTGTAACTATACTGGCTTCTCCCAGGGTTGACACGACTGCCTCTTCCCAGTCTCCCAAAACCCTTGTCTCCAGAACTCCCAATCTCCAGCACAATCCTAGACCCACAGCTCTGTACTGGCCTTACTCTGTGCCTGCTTTGTCCTTGTGACTGAAAGACTTGGCAGGGCTGGTTGCAGAGCCTGAGTGAGGGGGCCTCATGGGGCCCAGACCCCTGCCTGGGTCCAGAGCACTAGCAGAGGAAGGGCAAACCATGGGCAGCAGGCAAATAGGCAGGGAAAGGAGTCCCTTCCCAGCACCAGAGCAGACCCCCACCCATTCCCAAACCCCACTCAGGAAGTGCTGGGGCCAGAGAGGAAGCGGAACAGTCCAAAGACTTCCCACCAGACACTAGACCCACTGTCCATTTCCTCTCTCCATAGAAGACACAGCAAAGACTCAGGGAAGGCTGCATAGAGAGGCAGTCAGAGAAGGGAAGTCTGCAGAGCTGACTAAGAGGCCGACTCCCTCCCTCTTGAAGTCACTTCTTCTCCCTCCCCTGTGGAAAGGCAGCTGCTCAGGCATACCACCTTTGGGCCCAGGGAAGTCCTTCCCTCCCATCTAGGCACTTTGCCTCCAGAACAACAGTCAGTACTTTCCACTTAGCTGATCTTGGAGGCTACGAGCCCATCTAAGAGCTTCTCCTCTCATTCTGCAAAGACCCCCAGAGCCCATAGTCTTTCCTGATGGCTGTAGTTCTCCCTGTGCTGCAGGCTCCTTGGGCGTCAGTTGAGGGAGGGTGTCTGCTGGGGTCTCAGGAGCCAGGAAAAATAACAGCTGAACTGCTACCACCTACCCCAAGGCTGATTTTTCTCTCCACATAGAGCCCCAGGCTGGGTCACCCACAAGAACCCTCTTTCTGGGCCACATGCCTGGTGCTCAGAGCACATGAAGTGAAACCATTGCCTAGTTATTAATAGCAATTCCTCTTCCAAGAGATGGTCAGCTCCCACAGGGCAAGATTCGGCCCTGCTTGGCTCAAGGCTGTGCGCCTTGCATGGCCAAGGTCTTGGGCACAGAAGATCCTCCAGGGAGTTGACTGAGTTAAACATTAAAGAGGAGTTAAAAATTGTTTCCCTTTCTTTCTTGCCATAGAGCCACTTGGTCCTCCCAAGTGGCTTTCTAGATCCTCCCATATCTTTCTTCCTGGTTTCTTTGCACTAAGTTTTTGACCAGTCTCTGCTCCTCACCCTGACTCAGTCTATCCGTCCTTCAGAAATGGCCACTCGAGCCTCTCTAGGGTGCTATTTTTGGGTCTCCTGTTTCGGACCTAGCACAGGGGACAGCCTTATTTCTAGTCACCTTTTTAGGCATATTAGGCCTCCATGGTGACTTTCTTATTCAATAAATTCAGGCACCAAATTCAAATCTAAAGGATAAATACTTATGCCCTGCTTTAACCCCTAGTTAGTGCCTTCCCATCCTCCCTACCTTATTCTCTGATAGCTGTTGTTCCAGGTCAAGTGCTGTAAAACTTAATTATAGGCATTCTCCTCCCTCTCTTCCTGTTCCCTCCCTCCCTACTCTCTCCCTGTCTCCCTCCCTCTTCACCAGGCAACACCACCGTGAAAGGGAAAAGAGAACTGGAGCAGGAACCTGTGATAGGGGTCAGATCAGGAAAAGGATGTCACCAGAGGACCTGAGACAGGCAAGCATGCTGCCCTCCTAAGCACACTGCAGTTGTGATAGCAGATAGGTATTTCCCTCCCTCCACTTCACCTGCACTCCTGCCTTTAATGCTTATTAGCTTCTGAGTTCAAAGACCTGCTGCTTCTGCTTTGCATCTTGGCACTCAGCATCCATTCAGCCCTCTGCATGGACCTCTGAGCTGTCAGTGCCAGGCAGAAGGAGTGGGGTCACTTAATAGTGAGAAATCAGTCACTTAATAGTTTCACTACAGCCCCAAAAAAGAAAGACATCCCTTCCTGGGGGCAGAAGGCAACCTGAGGTGCTGCGTGAGTCTGAGCCTCAACTCAAGATTCCTTTCCATGCTTGGGCAGTGGGGTTACTGGTAATAGGCCAGTTCTTCCCTGCAGCAAGCCACCTGCTCCTCCTTTCTAGGACAGTCTTTATTCTCTGTGGCCTATAAGCCTGACATAGGGAGGAGACAAAGCAGCAGGAGTAGGAGTCTAGGGTGGTTGGAAGTAGGGACCTGCTTCTGTTGATAGCCTCAACCTGCCTCAGCCTTGAACGCTGCAGGACTGGGAGTGGGCAAGGGGACCACATAAGGTCTGGGGAGAATCACCTGAACTCATCCATAGATGATTTCTACCCAACCTTGCTAAACTGGGTCTCAAGGCACAAAGTTGGGGAAGGCTGCCCCCTAGAGCCAGGATCAAAACTTTTTATGGATTTTATTTATTCCACAAATACTGAGTTCTTACCTAGGCACCTGAATTCTATTAGGCACTAGAACTACAAAAACACATCATGGTAAGCAATAGGGTGACTAGCTCAGGGTTCTTAGTATGTAGAACTGCTAGTGGTAAAACCAGACCATGCAAACTGATGATGATGCAAATCGGGAGAATTTGGTTACACTAATAGAGAAAGCCTCCTACTCTCATGGAGGTTATATTCCAGTGGGATGGAGGTAAGAAGGACATGCAAATTCCTAAGACAGTTTCACATGCTTATAAGTTCTGGGGTTGGGGAGAGAAGCAGTGAGGGGTTTATACTTTAGACCAAGAGGCCAGTCTGCCTCTCTGGAGAGGAAAACCTGAGCTGAGTTGAATTCTGAGGGTCAATCTAGTGAGCCCAAAAAGAGATTTCCAGACACAAAATACAAAGCCCTTCAGACAGAAACAGGGTGGGAACATTCAAGAAGAATGTTCTTGAGGCCTAAGAACATTCCCCTCAGAATGATCGGAAGCTGGAGAGATTTAAGCGGGCAGTACTATGCTCTGGCTGTTATTTTTAAAAGATTATGCCAGCTGCTGGACGGGAGATGGACTGGAGGAGAAAGAATGAGCACAGGAAGACCAGTTCCGAGATTGTTATGGGGGCAAGCGAAGATGATGGGGGCTGGATTGGGGGGGTGGCAGGGAGATCACCAGGGAAAGGACAACAGACCCAGATGCACTTGTTGACCTGTTGCATGCAGAGCAGAAAGGAGAGGAAGGGCCAGGAACGAAGTGTCTTATCAATTAAAACTATAGTAGGTAGTTAGAAGTATCTTTTCATAGACAGGGGCCCAATTCAAAAGTGACTTCAGAGGACTTAGCAGTTCAGACTATATACACACATCCTGAAAAGGGATGGTGAGCTAATTTTACTTCATTCCTTCCATCTATTCATACAGAGGCTCTCTCCATCAGGTGGCACTGCTATCTTCAGTTGTTGTCTCTAAGATCATCACAAAATAGGAACAGGGAATGGAAGATGTTTTATGGGGCCAGCCTGAAATGGCATGCCTTGTTTCTGCTTCCATCCTATTTCTCATAACCCCATTCCATGGCATCAAGTTCACTGCAAGGGAGCCGCGAAGTATTCAGTGTTCAAATTTAGAAAAGATACTCATGATATCCTTCCATTCTTTCCCATGAATCTGGAGTCTTTCTCCAGATAAGATCTTTCATATCCCTTACCACTGAAATAGCCTCATGGATGCTTTCACCTCTACAATTTTCTTTTCCCATCAAACCTTATGGGTATCAGTCTATCTAATTTTCCCAAGATGTAACAGTTTCAACAGCAATAATGCCTCATGGAATACCATTGTGAGGGTTTTGACTATAATAGCTCAGTATGCCACAATTACTATAACAAACCTATCATCCTCATCCCCATTATACAGATGAAGCACTAGAGTCCTAATACAGCATCCACTAGCCATGTGTGGCTATTCAAATTAATAATAAAAACCACTAAAATTTCCATTCCTCAGCCATATCATATCAAATACTCAACAGCCACATGTGACTAGTAGCTACCATTTTGGAGAGTACAAATATAAATTGTCTTCTTGGCAGAAAGTCCTATTAAGTTAGGATCACACTGTAAGTGGTGCAGCTGGGCCTCTGATTCCACCTGAATTTGAAATCCTTTGATATCTCCATATTGCTCCATATGGAAAAAAAAATTTCAGCAGGTTTTTACCTTTCTGGTATACAACCTGGATCCTAGACCTGTTATTATTCTTCATTATCTCCTAGCACAGGCTTACTACTCACTGCAAGTGAGCCCACTAGTCTCTTCTCTATCAATCCTAATATATCCACTTATAATATAGGTGTTCTCCTACTTGCTGTCTGCCTGACTAAACAATATGTACCTGATCTTTAAGATCAAATATCTCTTGAGGCCATTCCTTCTTTACCATCCTCATTTTCTCCACCTATGGCACCTTTCAGAGCCCCTCCTAATGTCCTGCCTTGGCAGCTGTTCTGCTGCTTCTAGTCACAGTGCTGACATTTATTAAGCACCTACTATGTGCCAGGCATCCTTCTAATCACCCACTCATTACAACATTGACTAATATCACTGCTGTCCCTATACCCATTTTACAGATGGGGTAACTGAAGCAGAGGGAAGTGAAGGTCTTGAGTAAATGATCTCTCTGCATCTAGTCTTTTCACAGGCAATTCACCCTTCCACTGTTACTTACTATTACATCTCTAAAACTCCCCTCCCCTGGTTCCTCAAAGAGGCACACAGCATGCAAGGTCCTCTGCATTCAGAATATCTCCAACCTCAAAACCTATTGTTCCACCTACAGACCCCAAACTACCTAGTTTCCTGAAATTTCTTCCCCTGGGAATATCACACATATTGTTTCCTCTGCCAGGGTGTTATCCCAGCTGGCCAACTCTGAAGTCATCCATGGCAGAATACACTGGGTCAGGGAACTGGCTTCCCACTCTGAAAGTCTTGCACTAGCTAGTCTACATCCAAAGACAAGCTCATCACATTAAAATCATTTCTCATTAAAATTACTCCCCATTTTAAAATCAGGGTAAGGTTTAAGGGTCTGGTTTTTTTGTTTCTTTGTTTGTTTTTTAAGAAACATTCCAGCTTACACTGCAATGAGGTAAGTGTGGCTTATAACACTGGAAATTACTCATTCCCTGGCTGGGTTTTTTTTTATTTTTTTATTTTTGTGTGTGTGTGTGTGTGTGTGTGTGTATACTACCCTTTCTTGTAATTTTAATTCTTACCTTCATTCATTCACATTCATCTATTCAAAAAATGCTTAGTAAGGAACTGTTATGTGCCAGGTACCCTTCTACATGTCAGTCTAACAAAAGTAGTACAGTCCCTGTCCAGAGGATTTACATTCCACAGGCAGAATAATGCCACCACCAAGATACTCAAGTTGTAATCCCCGTAATTTGTGAACATTATTTTACATAGCAAAAGGGATTTTGCTGGCATTATTGAGTTAAGGCTCTCAAGATGGTAAAATCCAAAATTATTTTGGATTATCCAGGTTCTTAATTACAAGAATACGCACAAGGAAAAAGAGGAAGGTAGCAGAGTCAGCAAGAGAAAAGATGTGACAATAGACTAGAGGTCAGTTGACTGCTGGTTTTGAGATGAAGAGACCAACAGTCACAGTTCTTGAAGCTGGAAAAGGCAAGGAAGCAGATTTTCCCATAGAGCCCCCAGAAGAAAAGCAACCCTGACATCCCCCTGTTTTTAACCTAGTAAGATCAACTTTTAGACTCCTGAACTATGGGAATTATAAGATCATAAATGTGTGTTGTTTAAACCACTAAATCTGTGGTAATCTGTTACAGCAACAAGAAAAAAACTAACACAAGTCACTTTGTGCAAGGCCTCCACAGAGATTTTTAAGTGTGTGCAAGGTCTAGTATGTTTTGCCTGCTACCCTCCTCTTCCCCCACACCTCCTCTGATCATGAAGCCAGACCCACAGAGGAAGTTCAGCATACTCCTGCTATAGATCCAATCTCCAGAGTTGTCTGATTCTGGGCTGGTGGTGAGGATGTTAGTGATTCAGGGTGGGAAGATGAGGCTGGCTGACATGTAAGGAAAGGAGAGGCTGCCAGCAAGTGTGGGAGGTTGAGCTGAGAAGGGAGTGGCATGGTGTGATGTGGATACACAGGGTATGGAAGGATTCTCAGGTGAGCTAAGAAGGTGTGGCATGACCCTGATTGATGGGCCATGGGCAGACAGACTAATAACCATTGTGTAATTTCTTTTTTCTTTTTCTTTTTAGACTAGGTCTCGTTATGTTGCCCCGGGACCGCAGACTCATGTTGCCTGGGGTACACGGACTCAAGCGATCCCCAGCCTCAGCTTCCCTGGTAGCTGGGATTACAGGTGCACGCCGCCACATCCAGCTAATTTTTGAGACTAAGTCTCACTACGTTGCCCCAGGCGGGTCTCGAATCTGCGGACTCAAGCGATTCCTAGTCTCGGCCTCCCTTCCTAGGCTGGAATTAAAGGCATGTGCCACCGCACCCAGCCCCGTTGTGTAATTTCATACTTAACTTTACATCTTAATTTTGACAAGAAATTTAAATATAAATTTTTAAAAGAGACCAAGCCTTAATATCCAGAGGTTCACGTTGTGAAGTGGCTGCCGCAGCTGACTGCCAGAGTTCCCACTTCCAGGACCCGCACAGTCCAGGTCCCCGAGACCGTGGGTCTAGGCCCAAGGGATCTTGGGGGAGGCCGAGGGTGCCTGGAACCGCGGCCTCCGGCCTGGGAGGGCGCTGTGCCGGCAGCTGGGCGGGGCGCGGGCGGGCCGGGGCGGAGCGCGGGCGAGGGCGGCGGGGGGACCGACTCCCAGCGGGCTCCCCTCGGCTCGGGCCCTGCACCTGTGACTCGCGCTCGTGCCCGCGCCGGCGCC